>CAUYPK010046935.1:0-39027 GCA_963574355.1 Loris lydekkerianus | reverse complement strand
AATTAGCCCCCAAACTGTGTTCAATTACTAACAATCTTATG
Source organism: Loris lydekkerianus (assembly GCA_963574355.1). NCBI lineage: Eukaryota > Metazoa > Chordata > Mammalia > Primates > Lorisidae > Loris > Loris lydekkerianus. The sequence continues at coordinate 38,986 of CAUYPK010046935.1, read as the reverse complement.
CACTTTGAGGGACAACACTAATTTCACACTTAGCAGCATTTAAAAGGAAGGTGGTGTGAATACCACAGGGGAAAAGGCCCTCCCTAAGGAGTTACGTTTTATTATCAGGGAGGAGGGAATGAAAATACTTTCCCATTGCAATCCACTGCAGGGGCCACATTCTCTTCAACTCTGGGCCAGTCGAATTGTGTAACAAACACACAAGAAAATCACACACACTTTAATTACAGTTATCAGTGAGACAGCCAGCCTTTCAAAAAAGATTCTTTCTGCATTTTCTGTATTCTTTTGACAAATTTCTTGAGTTGGTATTTTTATCAATGCTATATGGTTAATTGCTCTATTAAGGCTGTGACAAGTCAAACCATGGAACCATAATAGGACAAAGAATGAGGGCAACAACAGCTGAAAGTGAAAAATTGAGGAAAACTTATCAGAGAAGAAATGCTTAGAAATGAAGAATTCTGCTAAACAGAATGCGTTTAGCCATTAGGCATTTAATCAGGGCTTAATACATGTATAATATTGCATAGTTTTAAAAAATATATTACTGACTTTATTTTTTTAACAGTATAAATTTCTAATTGACAAATTGCACGATATCTTATTGGTGGGGCATTGTCTGTGGCTCAAGGAGTAGGGCACGGGCCCCATATACCGAAGGTGGTGGGTTCAAACTCGGCCCCAGACCAAAAACTGCAAAAAATATATATATATTATTGGTGACTTGTAAATACATAATTCCCCTGATACTTGTTATCAAAAGTTGATATCATCATGTCTGAATCACATGAAAGTAATTTTTAAAATATCATTTTTAACTTCTCCTTATAATTCATGGTCAACTATTAAGAATAAACCAAGGCTTAAACCATCTCTTACTGTCAAAAATATAATGAATACATGTTAGATGGTATGCCTGGTGTTTAGCAAAAGGTGCACACGTGTCTGTTTACTTTGGTACTTCATGACTTTGACCTTTTGGGTGCTTCTTGCTAGTAATTGGTTGATGAAGAGTTGTAGCCAATTTTAATGTTTGTAATTCATACTCAGATATGCAAATTATGAGCACATTATAGATTTTTAAAATTATAGGAACAATTTATAGTGCAAAATGGCACTGCTCCAGGGGCCAAGAAGTGGCCTGGGAACTCAGAGCTCTGCATTTTAATTTTGATTAACTCTCCATGTGACCACAGGCCTAGTACCTTAATCTCCTTGTAACTTGTATTACTTATCCGTAATATGAATGCAACAATTTTCTTCCTCTAGTTAAAGTGAAGAATAACTATGAAGCAGAGAGTGGTTTAATACTAAAGAGCGAGGTATATATATGTGTGTACATATATATACACAACACAAAAGACCCAATATGAGGCTAATAGTTTTATGGGTTTAATAAACATTAAGCATTGTGTCATTCACACAAAGATAAGACAAATGGCCCACTATGAGAACGATGGAAATTACTATATCCCAACCTAGAAATTATTAAAATGCATGTAACATAAGAAATAAAAATTTATAATAGCTGTCAGACTTACATGGCTATTCGTTATTAAAGGAGCTTTTTCCCTTATTCTGTTTTCTTCAATGCTATATACATCTTTTAAATCTTTAGTAGTGCATTTTTAAATGCTTTACTAGGTACACTCTCTAAAGGTAGCTTTTTTCCCTCTCTCTCTAACAATGCCTAGCTTTCTATGAGTCATTTAAGCTTTACACCAGGAAAACTAAAATCATACAAAGGATTTCAGCTTAAAAGTAGGACATTACAAAAAAACACGCAAATTCACAGTAATTCATAGCAAGCATAAATCTGTATTTTTTAAACTCACCTACTTGTCCTACCTGTTAAATGATATACTGTATCCTGAGAGCCACAAAACACATAGGTGCAACTGATGAGTTAGTGATGGGATCTGGGCCTCTTTACTTTCCCATATATCAAGACATCCGCCTTTTTAGTTTAATAAATAGTGCTGCAACATTGAATTTCAGCAGGGAGGCCATTCTCCGGTTGTGTTGCAATACAATTTTGAGTCCTAGTGTCTTCCTAAGCCTCCCTTGCCTAGTGAAGCCAATATTTAGAAAGCTCTAGCAAACTAACACCTGCTAGACATAAATCACACGCAGAAATCTACAACTGGACAAGCTCAGGAAGATATAATAGATCAAATCCACAAAGAAACTCACAACAAATTAGGAAAATCTTAAACTTAATCCTATAACCTGACAGGCAGTCAGCAGACTGACTTATGGAGATCTGTAAGGTGGGAATTAGACTGAATGCCAGATGGCTTTTAGAAGTCAAATTAGGGGAAAAAAAAAAAAAAAAAAGGAATAAACTGCCGCTGATGATAAGCACAGGGAGGGAGGCTGACAAGGAAAATGTAGTAACAAAGTAACCCAAGGATGAACTAATATTTTACACTATATTCTCTTTCCTTTGTTTCTCCCAGCCAGCTTGACAGAAAATAGAAATGTTCGACTAGTCACAAGCCTAATACCGGATGCCAGTTTGAACAGGTGCAAAAACAAAGAACAGAACACTTCCATTTGGAACACCAGCTCTTTACATAGTCCCTAATATGTTTTGTGGGAACTCACCTACAAGGTTTCTTATTGCTCTTTCCCTGATCAGGAGATCAATTTGCTGAGTACATAGCATATTCCCTTAGTCCATGGAAAGGATTAAATAGAGGAATGACCAATTAGTTTATTCCAGTGGTCCATCATCATGAGATGATATAAGTGCTGGAATTCTGAGATCACACTGGTTGGAAGGAAATGTTACCTGGCACCATTTCAACACAATTGTAAAGTGCAACAGCATTCTTCTACTAATGAAAGATGTTGGAAATTGGCACTGCCAATTATCAATGCTAAATGTACGTCCAATCAGTACTGAGGCCTCAAATAAACCTGCAGCTCATGCCATGCAGTCAGTTGGTAAATTGGATGCAGGCGGACAGAGGAACACAATATCCCTCCTCTGTAGGTGGTCTCTGTTTCATTAGGTTTTCAATTGATGTTGCTGCACAGTAATCCAAAAATGTGTGATGGGAGCATCACTCTCATTTTTCATTAACACTCCTTCGCAAATGTATCGGAGGCAGGTACAAAACAAAGGTTTTGCTAGGCTTACTTTTATCCTTTTGGAGGCTATTTCTTATCCAGCCTCGCTGCTGGGTGCTTTGCTTCTCCTTGTTTAGAGTCACCATAGTGACTCATCACTGTTTGATATGATCAACGTCCTGAAGGATGTTGTGGAAAGCGTGGGAGACCTGCTAGTCTTTAAAAGACAAGTGATTTAGGAAAGTAAGCTTATTTATACTAATGAATAGTAACATGACCACTGAAGTCAGGTGGGAAAAGAAAAAAATAGAGATGGTGACTGTTGTTTCAGGAAATCTGCCAGAAATTTGTAAAGCATGGAATTTTTTGAGAGCTCTGAGGTCATCTGGATGGAATTCTTCATTTTCATTTCATAAATGGAGGAATTGTGGCTCACACTGGCTCCGGCTTTCCCAAAGCTATGCCATAATTGGCAACAGCTAAGGCTGGAAGGCAGGGCCTGTGTGCTGTGCTCTATTCAGGATACTATGTTCAATCCATAATAGGTGGGTGCGGATAACCACCAAGAACTATGTAATGCACGTCCTGTGATTCCTAAGGCTCATTTCATAGCCTCGCTTTTATTTATACAGTTACATCAAGTTATTATCTAAAATATTCCCTAGTTTGTAGCTTTTGGAGAAATCATTCAGCATTATGCTATGAGTAACATAACAGTGTTAATTTACTCATACAAAATGTTACATGTGTCTGGTAGTTTTCCTGAGATAATAGGCATCGTCTCATTTTTTATTGCATTACCTAGTTACTAGTGGTCTGAAAGCCTGTCCTGAATCCCCAGGTAGTGAGGGGGATGGTGCCACAATGCCTTGACTGTATCCAGAAACTTCACCTCTAAAATAAGCCATAGGCGCCTCTCAGCCTCTTTTGTCTGACCCAGAGAAATGGCTGCTTCCTGCATTCCTGGCAATTGCGCTCTGTCTACGCAATTGGACTCTGGTTGCAGTGCTTTCTGGTTTAGTGACAGAGCGCCAGGGCACTGGGTTTAACCCACTGAACCCCACTGAACATAATCTCCGCACAGACTTTGTCTGCATGGGTCCCATGTTTTTCTCTTCTGCTCTTGTTGAACCACATCTTTATTCCCTGTGCTCCTGGGAGTTTCTTGCTGCAGTAAGTGGAGAATCATGCCTCGGTTATAGGTTTGGCACACACCCAGAATGGGAAATCATGGCATTACTTTTTGCTCCCGAGTATTTTTCTAGTTAGTTTAAAAAAGAATGCACTCATTCCAGAATATGAATCTCAAGGAAAAGAATGACTGATTCTAAACTACTTAAACTCATCAAGAGAATTTATGTTTTATATGTGTCAATACAGACATTTTATATGGGTGTATATATATCACAGAGTTTGCTCAAAGTCTCCAGTTAATGTTTTATTTCTTTCTTTACCACATCAGTAAATTGGTACTACCTGGTATGATTCATCTTAGATTTTAAGAGCATCTAATCCTCATCACTGAAAAGAGGGTTATATAGGTAAAAGTAACAGATAAAGGGGGGAAAAAGGTGACGTATTTTGGTATTTATCATTATGCCACCTTTTTTCAAATTTTATATTGAGATGGGGGTACATACTATGATACTTTGTTTGATTTCATAATTGTATATTTTTAAATGTACCTTATTGGAATCATATGTATTAACTGCATCAGGATAATGTTTAAAGAAAGTTACTCTGCTTATATCTTTGGTGGAATAAAACAGAGTGTGCACAGTACGAACAAAACACACTGCTCTTATTAATGGGTTTCTCTACCAGCTTCAGAGTCACTTGGAAAGTAGCCAGGCCTAAAACAAGTATTTGTAAAATTTGACATCTATATTAATTATGATGTCAGAAATAATAAAAACTTCATTGAGAAAATTGAATTTTTTTTTTTTTTTTTTTTTTTTTTTTTAGACAGAGTCTCACTTTGTTGTCCAAGCTAGAGAGCCGTGGTGTCATATCTCACAGCAACCTCAAACTCCTGGGTTCAAGAGATCCTCTTGCCCCAGCCTCCCAAGTAGCTGGGAGTATAGGTGACCACAAAAACACTGGGCTAGCTTTTCTATTTTCATAGAGATGGGGTCTCACTGTTACTCAGGTGGGTCCACACACCTCGGCCTTCCAGAGTGGTAGGATTACAGGCATGAGTCGCTGCACTCTGCCGAGAAAATGATTATTTGGAATTTAAATATTGGAATAGTGGAATTTTAGGCACAGCTATGTTGTAACAAGAAAACCTGTATCATTTGTTGTGTATATGAAGTATGTTCCTTGTGGCAATGACTAACTAAGAAAATAAATACATTAAAAAATGGCAAATTAGAGTATCAGCACATGTAAGGCTACATACAAATAATGGAAAACGCAACTCAAGAACGTGTAAGTAAGAAAATAATTGATTGCCCCAGTGGAGAAATCAAGAGGAAGGGCAAACTTCAGGGTTACTTCATCCAGAGACTTCATTCTGCAAGCGCTTTCCTGCCCCTCTCGACAACTCTCTCTGTGGGTTACTGTTAGGGTCTCCCTGCAAGGCTGTTTCCCCCTATCACAAGAGGAAGGCTCCCAGCTTCAGGGCGGCTTCCATGCTTTTTCAATTTATGGGAGAAAAGTTTTCAAGCCAGTGGATGGGACTCTCCTGAAAGTGAGAGTAGGGTTAACTTTGCCCAAAAATATGGATTATGCAGGGAAGGAATAGATACAAACTCCTTCTCCACCTACAAACACAAATTCTGATTTCTGAAAGAATGGGAGAATCTGGGAAGATAGCCAACATTTGTGCGTGATAAAATTAAAATGTTCAGATTAGACTTGATATATAACAGTGAAATGTATTAGCCTAGCACCCATCATTTTATTTAGGGAAATGATAAGAAAATTTAAAACCTTAAATCTTAGCATATCAAAGGAGTTCCATCACAGGATTAATAACAAGAGATATATAAATTGAACTTCACAAAACAAAGTTGGGAGAAATGTAGAGTCACACTTTTATTAACAATAATATTAAGGAAACCTCTGAAATACTTTGTATGTGTTGCTGTTGTCAAAATCTTCACATCTAATAACGTGTCTCACTGTTTTTTTTCTTTTCTTCTTTTTAGGCCATGAAAAAAAAAAAGGAAAGTCTCTCAAGGACTAACAATCAGAGCTGCCTGGTGGACAAGGGACGTTTTGGTTGCATGAAGACCTTGAAGCAAGGATTCTAAATCAAAGATTCAGGGGCAATCTAAGTTTGCATTTAAGGTCCTTCTGCCCGTAGCAGTAGCTTATATGTTATGTTCAATTGATGTAGAAGTGCTGTGAAGAGATATTCTATTACAACCCCTGATGACATTCTCATTGTGTATTTCATAATGTAATTGTAGATAGAAAGTTGGTCTATATGATTCAAATTATGATTCTTCCTTAAAAGCAAAATTTGAAAATTCACTTTACATAATTGACTTACAGGTATTTACTGCATATGTGTTTTATACCTAGCAATGAACAAGGTGTTGTAAAATAAAACATACAGAAAACTATACTCCTTTTCACAGGCTGATTGTTTCCCATTTTAAGTAAAAAATATGATATGAATCCCTGAACAGTTGCTAAATTTATATTGAGAGTATTATTATTTTAACTACATGATTTTACCAAAATAGATCAAAGCTGAGAGAAAATGTCAGAAAGAAAGAATTAAATAATCATAATCTTTCCATTTCAACAAAAGATAATTGATTTGTCTTAAACCTGTAGAAAATAAGTCCTCTGGAGTTTGCATTTCCAAAAAGTTGGAGTTGGCTTTGCATGTAGTGGCTACACTCTTTTATAAAATGTACTTCTGTGTTCAAAGTCAGTAGCTAGGGCAAAGCAAATTTCTCCTTCAGCCAAACAAAAGTTCAATGATAAGAAAGAAAATAGAAGGAATATCAGAGTATTCTTCTCTCTTTGTGCTTAGGGAATGCATGTGCGTTTCTACAGCAAAGGATAAAATTAAAGGGAAACATTCTCCTCAAGAATCTTTCTTTGAATTTTATAGGTAGACTTAGAAAACAATGTCACTAGCATTATTTATTCTGAATAATACTTTTCAGACTGGTGGCATAATTTTTTCATGCTTTATTTTGGGGGTAGGGCTACTAATTGAAGTAAAACTTTAAAAAGAAAAAATAATGATCACAGTGACACATATGCTTCTGAACTAAATTTTTTCTTTGTGTGGTCAGATATTATTTGGGTGAAATTTTTTCCCAGTCTCCACTTTTTTCTGTTGTAAATATCTTTACACAATGAGTATAATTTGTGAAAAACTCTTTTACTTGTCCATCTTCCTAGACAACGAAAGGTCTAATCTAACACCTTAGCATTCTAATTTTTATTCATCTCCCTTTTGGTAATATATTGATATTCTTGTTTAATTAGTGGTGTGAATGGTAGAATCTGAGATCTCAAATTATTTGACAAAGTCACTGGGTTATCTCCTTAAAGCTGATCAGATGGGCTTTCTTTCTAACGTCCTATTATAGGAGGTTTTTGTAAACTAGTGATATAAACGATTATTTTTAGTTAAGAGAAGCCCCAGGAAAGATTAAAAAAATGGATATAAAGACATTCCAGTTCTTGATCTTATCTTTTTCTCATCTCAACCTTTAGAGAGTGTTGCTGGAAGAACACAAGGAAAGGCAGGAAGGCTTCTTACAGATCTTTGAGACCTCCTTCCACTCAAATCCCAGGGGAGCTAGAACACGCTACCTCTGTGGTTCAAAAAGTCTTTGGACCAGAAAAGGGGCCTTTATCTGCCAACATTTCAAACATATTCAATCAAATATTGATCTAGAAAATCAGCTACTTTTTCCTCTAGCAAAGAGATTAAATTAGTACTACCTACTGAAGGCCTACACATGGTCCTCGGGAAGATAATGATGGTACCCTAGGCTATTCCTAGGATCAAAAGTTTATATGGACACCAAACTGATTTAACGTTTTCTGTAATGCATGGAGACAAAAGGGCGAAAGATCTGCTTGGCAATAGTAATGTGCTGGAGATTATCTCATGTGGCGAGTCCTTGCATCAAGAAGCCAGGTTATGGTTTTCAAATCCATCTCATCTCTGAAAATAAAAGAAATGGAACATGGCCTGTTTCACCTCACTGAAAGATTTTCATCACCAGAAATATCTGATTCCTCTTATTCAAGTTGACAGTAGCACATGTTCCTATGACTCATAAACAGTCCTTCTCTCTATTGTGCCCTGTTTCCAAGAAGTACCTAATGTTATATTAAAGAATAGGCATTTTTCTATCTCTTCCTCCATAAATATGAGGCTATCAAAAAATGATTAAAAGCTTTCCAAATTCTAAAATCAGTTGGAACTTCAAACTTCATTTAGGAAATAATGTATTTAATCCTTAGCCTCCACATACTATAAAGTTGGAATTGCTAAATTTTAACTAGATATTGTAGGTTGTGGAGAAGCTCATCTCTTCCAGCAGTACCTATGATTTATTTATAAGTCACCTTTGTACTCTTGAAAAATATATTTTTAGTTGTCTTTGAATTTATCTTAAAGAAACAAGAAAGGAATATATATCTTAGAAATTGTACATACTCGAATCAACATTTTCATGAGTTAGTAAAACTAGGAAAGTAAAAAAAAAAATCACTCTTTCTGCTTTGAACTTTATACACGGCAACAATGGCTGTCAGTATTGTGAATCTACTTATTAGAAGCTGGTGGCATAGACACTAAGCTTATGGATAGCCACTGTACTCAGTAAAAATAATCTTTTAGGTTATGGGATTGTTAATTATGTGATAGAAGAGTTTGATTCTTAGGTAAGGTGGGGGGTATTTTGGGAATCTGGCACTAACTATGAGTTTTCATGTATTGGCCCTTTATTAAGAAGATTGTTTCAAATATTGTCACCTCGTGGTCACTTGGTTAACTGTTTTGGCTGAATTGACTGATGATGCAACTGAACCACTATTCTCAATGCCTCAGTTTTGGAATTATGTCAATACGGTCAAAGAATTACGGAAAGAAATAATGTTCTTTAGCAATTACCATATGCCGGCCACTTTACCATGTGATGAGAATACAGTGACTAAAAATATACATGGGCCTTGCTCTCAAATAACCACATCATAAACACAATGTTACATCTGTGATTAAGCGCTGGGAAAGAAAAGGATAGACAATCGCTAAGCACCTGGCTTGTGTAGGGCATTTTGTTATAAGTCATCATAAAATCTTGCATTAAGGTTGAAAAGGTTGATTGCAAGTTTAAAACTAAAGAGATCTGATTTCACAGGATTCTTGCAGGAAAAAAAATGTCAGAAGAAATCAGTTTACTACAAGCTGAAGAGAAGACTGTGGGGTAATATGACTTTCAATGTAACTCGTGCAGTTTTAGAACCATTGACAGAAGCCAGGGTATAGATTAAGAAAGGAAAAGGCATCTGTGTGTTTGGCACCGTTCGCTTGCATTGTGCTGTATTGCTGGGAAGTACACTTTTAGAGAGATGTTGAAAATATGGTGGTGTCAAGAGGATCTGAATCTACATGATCCAGAAAACCACATCTGTCAGAAATATTTGAATAAAGTGGGATGCTTGGCACAGACAAGACATGGGGGATTATGATAGTGTCCTTAAATATTTAATATGCTGTAATGGAAGATAAATTAGATAATGTGTATAGCCACGTGTGACAAATCTTAGACCAACCAAAGAGTGGGAGTTACAAGCTGAGGTGTGACAGTGATACTAGTTGAAATGTAATAAGCCCTTTGCAGGTGGATCCTCCTCGTGGATCCCCGTAGCATTAGAAATGCACAAATTGTGGCTTGAATAAAGCCTTTTTCAGAAATTGTATGGAAAGATTTTTTGTACAGTTATTGAGACATTAGATTAAATATTTTCGATCTCTTTCAACTCCTAATTTTTATGGTTTTATGTTATAATTACTAGAATATCTCACTTTCTAGATTGCACAAATGTAAAATTTTCAACCTTTCTGCAGATATTTAGTAAGAACTGTCACTATAAGAAAATAAGAATAAATAACACATAGTGTTGGACCTCAAGGTACTTAATGGTTTGGAAACAAAGAAATGACTTAAAATGCAATAAATTCTGTGACTTAGTTACATGCAAAGTTCTCAGAGAAAACATCACAGCATTCAATGCTGAAGGAAGTGATAACGAGGGAGAATTAGAAATGTTTAACAGAGAATGAAGAGTTAGCTCTTACTTTTGTTTCTTTTTGGGTATGAATAAAAAGTAAGAAGAGTCAAAAACCCAAGCAAAGAGCGCATGATATTACCTTTTTTCAAGGTACATCAGTTCCTGATGAGAAATAGTTACACAAGACTGGGAATATATGGTTCTGTATTTGTCTTATATTAAGTCCTATAAACAATACTGAGGATAGAGATAGGGTCATTAGCTCTGCTCAAGGTCCAGACAGAAGCTACAGATTTAAATACCAATGGTGGGAATAAAATGCTATATAAATATATAAATAAAGTTGAAAAGATCCTGCAACTTACCATTATATCATTTTTACACCAAAAGTATGTCATTAATTTTTATTGAATATCTTTACCTGGAGATATGCAATTTCCTTTCTCTGTGGTGGCTTTAAAAAACCAGCTTTTTGAAATTTAACTCATATACCATGCAATTCACTCTTTAAAAAAGCATAATTCAGTTGTCTTTTAGTATATTCGCAGATATGTACAGCCATTGCCACAGTTAATTTTGGAACATTCTCATCACCTCAAATTCCATTTCCTCCCATCTCCTCAGCCCTAAGTAATCGCTGATCTTTTTAAGGTACATCTATGTCGTAGCACATCATCAGGGCATCATTCTTTTTTATGGCCACATAATATTCCATTGCATGGATATACCACTTTTTTGTTTTTCTGTTCATCAACTGATGAGCATTTGGGCTTTTTCCAACGTTTGGTTATTATTATAAATAATGTTGCTGTGAACATTTGTGTACAATTTTTTGTGTGGATATATGTTTTGTTTATCTCAGGTATATATCTAGGAATAGAATTGCTAGTTTTTATGATAACTCAATATTTAACTGTTTGAAAAACTGCTAAATTGTTTTCCAAAGTGAGTACAGCATTTCCAATCCCTCCAGTGATTTAGGAGGGTTCCATTTTCCCTATAGCTTAATCAACACTTGTTATTTTCTGATTTTTTATTCTAGTCATCCTTGTAAGTGTGGTTTTGATTTGTACTTTGCTGATGACTTTCAATAATAGCAGTTTTTCATGTGATTATTGACTATTTTTATAACTTCCTTAGAGAAATGTATATTCAGATTCTTTGGCTATTTTTAAATTAGGTTACTTGCCTTTTTATTGTTGAGATGTAAGAGTTCTTTATATAATCTAGATACAAATCTCTTATCAGAGATATGATTATCAATATTTTCCTCCATTCTATGGGTTTTCTTTCCATTTTTTGGTAGTGCCCTTTGCGGCATAAAGTTTTTCATTTTGGCGAAGTTCAATCTTTTTGCTTGTGTTTTTGTGTTTTACTGAAGAATCCACTACAAAATCTGAAGTTATAAAGATTTACCCCCATGTTTTCTTCTAAGATTTTATAGTTATGGCTTTTACATTCAGGCCTTTGATCCATTTTCATAAATGTCCACAGAGGATGTGCAGTAAGGGGGTCCAACTTTATTCTTTATTAGCATGTGGCTAATAGTTGTTGGAGTACCATCTATTGAAAAGGTAATTCTTTCTCTATTGAATTGTCTTAGGACCCTTGTCAAAAATCAGTTGACCATAGACATAGATTTATTTCTGGCTTTCAATTCTATTCCAATGATTTGCATGTTTTTTGTTGCGCAGTACCACACTTTCTTAATAACTATTGTTTTGCAGTGAGTTTTATAATCTGCAAATGTGTGCCCTCCAAAATTGTTCTTCCTTGAGATTATTTTTTCCTTGCAATTGTATAAGAATTTTAGAATCAACTTGTTAAGTTCTGCAAAGAAATGCACTGGGATTTTGATAGGGAATGTATTGAATCCATAGATCAATATTGAGAGTATTGACATCTTAGAAGTATTATGTTTTCTGATATGGATGAATATGGATCTGTTTCCATTTACGTAGGTCTTCTTTAATTTATTTCAACAATGCTTTGTAGTTTTCGGAGTGTAAGCTTTGCACATTTTTTGTTAAATTTATTTGCAAGTTTTTTTTTTTGATACTATCTTAAATGGAATTATTGTTTTATGTAATTTTAAGATAGTTCATTACAAGCTTATAGAAAAACAACTCATGTTTGTGTCTCTTGGTCTTTTATCTGGCAACCTTCCTGAATACATTTATTAGTTTTAATAATTTTTAGCAGGTTCCTTAAGAACCTAAAAGCTATGTTCTACATATAAGACCATGTCGTCTGCAAATACAAATAGTGTTACTTGTTCTTTTCCAATCTGGATTTGTCTATTGTGGCTTATTAAAAAATAATCTATAATAGAAAAAAAGAGAGGGAAGGGGTAAAATGGCAGATACTGTACTGAAACATGGATATTTAGGGTGTTGAGACTTCCCATTGGAAGAATAGTATGTCAGTGTGTAGGTAACAGTTCCATAACACTTTGTCCCAAGCATTTTATACATACTAAATTATTTAATAATCACAACTTTGTTAGGTTGCTGTTTCCATTTTGCAGAGGAGAGTACTGAGACATAGAAATGTGATTCCGCAGTACATAAGTAGGATGAAGGATAATAATAACAGGTAGCAATTGTACAGTACTTCACAACTTACGAAGGATTTCCAAATACTGTAATTCATTTTTTCAATTAATCTGCAACATAACTAAGTAGAAAACATGTCCCCATTTCACAAATAACAAAACTGATGCTCAGAGATAGAAAATGATTTGAAAAAGGGCTGAAATTAATAAGTCAAAATCTGAATGGGAATTCATAACTTAAGACTGAGGGTGTATTTATTAGTTCACAGCTACACTTTTGAAAGTCTTTTGTACATATTAGAAATGAATAATTTTCTGGGGCAGCCCATTGGCATGTATATCAGATAGAAAATAGTGCTATTTTAGCTAGAATTCTTTAGGAGCATGAAACAGGAAGGTACTCTAGCTAATTTAAGGAAAAATAAAAATAGGGAACTTATCAGAAGTATATTAAGCAGCTCAAGGAAGTCTGACTATCAAGCCTTGGAAAGTCAGATCCCACGACAGATTTTTGAATCTGGTTTATAGAAATTAGTGACCCGTTTCTCCAGGGATTTGTGATTAACAATTGTCAGTTCTAGCTATTTTCTACTCTGGTGACATTCTGTTCAAGATTCACGAAGAGTCTAATTTTGATTGCCCTAACTTGGTCCACAGGCCACATGTTGGCTTCCAAGTCCCACAGAGAATAAGTTAAGTGGGTATAGCAAAGAACTGGGTGCTATTTTGAAGAGCAGATGGGCACTGAGCCAGCCTAGGTCTTCTATTTGTTATGCTAATATGTTCAAACCACTTTTTCCCCACTACCATAAGTCATACATCTCTAAACTAGGGAAAGTATAAAGTGATCAGTTGGCATGTTTTGAAAATTAACCTTTTAAAATGTCCTTTGAAATTTATGTGGGGAAAGTATACTATGAATATGAGCACAATACTTACGCCACCTTGTCTTTCAGTCTTCCCTCTGAAAGGTACTACACACACACACACACACACACACACATACAGGGTTAATATATATACACCCATATATACACAGTAAAGAAGTAAAATGACAGTATATTTAGAGTCTACAAAAGAATAAATAAATTTTTTCATTTTTTTCAGTGGGGCAAAAAGTAGACCCATTGTCAATTTACTTTATTTTTTATTGTTATTCTCACCTAGGACATACAATATAGTTGTATCATGGGGAATACATTGTAAGTGCATTTTCTGTTCAATAGTTTATCAGCATAAAAATGTGTCTTAGGACAACAAAAGCTTTTCCTACAGGTATGACCAAGGTTGCAAATTGCCTTCATTGCTTCATGCATAAATGTGGCATGGACTGGTTAATTATAATTTTTTCCCATTATTTTTGTTTTTCTTCATGATTGTGCCCTCACTGCAAGGTTCTATAATGCAGCTTATAAAAGAAAAAGCCATAAGATGCTGGGGGAGAAAATGAAAAAAAAAAAAAAAATCAAAGAGGTGGAGAGACAGTTAAACGAAATTATTATTGTGAATGGTTTATTGTAAGATTTCTACTTTCATATATAAAGGAACAGAGCTATTTTAAAAAGCTGTATTTTAACTGCAGTGAAAGTGCAGTTTAATTGGTTATAAGTAAATGTACACAGTGCAGTTGTGTTGTTCCTGGTGAAATCAATTTGTATTCCAGTGTTTCTGAAGAAAGCCCTTTGTTTTTCTGAGTGGGCACTTTGATTGGTTGATCAGTGAAGATATTTGTGAATTTGGCTGCAGAAGATGTAGAGTGGCATCAGCAAGCTGGAAAGAATGTGGGCTTTAATAAATAGGAATTCCAAAGGATTGCGCAGGTTTAGCTGAGGCTGACACCTCCTCTCAGCTGCCGCAGCGTAGAATGTGATTTTTGCACTGCCACGTCACAGTGGCCCATGATAAACAAAGTTATTTACTTCATAAGAAACAATAGGAACATGATAGGACAACTTCAGCTTGTCCAGTGCAATTCAATTGTGTTATTTTCTGATAACAAGAGTATATAGATAACAAGAGTCTATAGCTATGTCATAGCTTTATATCACTTTTTCTGTGTAAATTTTGGAGATTTTTAGGTCTAAAAGACACATCTGGCTTTTATTGCTTTTTTGGTAAGTTACATTTCAAGAACTGCTGCTCCTTGCATCAAACCTACATATGAAAACAATATAGAGAGACTTGAATTAAGAACTAATATGATTATGGGTGCTAATAAATAATTAGGCTGTTCACAAATGACAACATTGTCTATCATTTGGTTTCATATTTTTATTCTTCCTTTTAAAACTCTTACCAGTTAAGATGCTTCTATTTTAGAGAACCTAGAATAGTAATTTTTTTATATAAAAAGTACAGAAAGCTTTTGTTTTGTCCCCAAAATCATGAATAATCACATCTAGATTTTTCTCTTTTCTTTCTTTTTCTTTCTTTCTTTCTTTCTTTCTTTGAGACAGAGTCTCACTTTGTCACACTTGGTAGAGTGCCATGTGCCAGAGTTCACAGTAACCTCAAACTCTTGGGCTCAAGCCATTCTTTTGTCTCAGCCTCGCGAGTAGCTGGGACTATAGGTGCCCGCCACAACGCCCAGCTATTTTTAGAGACAGGGTCTCACTCTGGCTCAGGCTGGTCTTGAACCTGCGAGATCAGGCAATCCACCCACCTAGGTCTCCCAGAGTGCTAGGATTACAGTCCTGAGCCACCTTGCCTGTCCAATCACACCTAGATTTTCAAATTAAGAAGTATTTAAATTTTATGCCACAAATTTTTAAAAATAATTTTTCTGTTAAGTTTCCATGATAGATAAAATTTATTAGAAAAAACCTTATATTTTAATTAGAAAATTTATTACAAAAAATTATATTTTAAACTTTTTTCCTACCTTTAGAAAAGTACAACAAGCAAATACGTACACTATTAAAAGTGTTACAAGCATACTTATTTTTCAAATTCTGTTACCAATTCTCCTTGCCACTGAATTGAAAAGGCCCAAGTGTTTTTAAAAAAATCAGTCAATATCTGCAAATGTTATAAAGTTATCACAAATCTGTTTGATATTAATGGACATTGTGTGTCAAATGCACAAAACAGTTACTAAAACTTAGAAGGCAAACACACAAAGCAAATGTGTGCCTTTTTTGATTAACAAGCAGCCGTTCTCCCACTTCTTTGCTATGAAATAACAAGTAGCCATTCCTTACAATCAGTGTAACCTAGTCATCAGTAATAATGACTTTTTTTTGTGCATAACACTGCCTTTTTATTTCCTGTTGCTCTTTCAGCAATACACATTTATCCTTCAAGGCTTTGATGTTAGGTCTCGCTTTCTTTCTGAGATAACTCATATCCATTTACTATCACTGTCTTTGATTTCTGCTGGGTTAGAACTTTTTACTCTGGCCACCATATTTTGTATGACTGGCTTGGTTAGCTGTAGTAATAGTGAGTAAAGGAACATGAGACAAAAATAAAAATTTAAAAGAAAACAACAGTAACAATAAAAACTGGGCATGAATGATGGTAACATGGCCATTCCAAGAAAGGGGCTTGATTGCATTTGAGTCCTGGAGTGACATGGTTGAGGGTATAACAATGGTTCCTATTGTCTCCTCTGAAATAGGTCAGCTGGACATGTGGATCGAGGCTGTTGGCTGTGGTAGGTCACACTTGGCTCCCAGGCTTCTGAACACTGAAGGCAAGAAGGACAATGTAGCCTGGCTTGGGTCTGACTCCTCAAGTCAGAGGGCTGCCCCCAATACCTCATTCGGGGTGTGGAAGGCCAGGCCAAGACCAGGAACATTAACCAGGCATGACTTTTTATCCCTAATCCCTACTGTTTCTTGGTGGGGGAGACAGTCTCTTCTTCTAAATCCCAATCCAAGGGAGAGAGGGGGCACAGTGTAAGAAATTTATAGCTTTGAGATGTGCATTCACGTCTTAGGCTTTGACATGAATAATGGGGAGATCAATTGCTCAGTTTAAATGAGCTGATGTTTGTCTTACGGTAGAAAAATAAGTAATCCCTTTTATTATAAGGGGGCAGACAACATAATTTCTAAGATTATTATTTCTAGCTCTGTTTCAGATAAGTGTTGTGGCTTAATGTATTGTGTGTTTGTGTGTACATGTGTATGATATGGAAAATACATAAGGTCTTGAAAAAGGAGCATGATGAAAATTGTGGAAATATGTATCGTTATTTCTAAGCACCATAGTTCCAGCTCCATCTCTGTTACTAGCAAGTTCTATGACCCTTACCCTTTGTAAGCCCATATCCTCATCAATCAAATTTGAAATAGAAATAATATCTGTTCTGCTTCTGTCCCTGGTTATGGTAAGGTTCAAAATAAAAATGAAGAGATCTACATGAAAATGTATTTTAAAGCACTATCATATAGAAGCCACCTGAGTTTTCATTCAAGTAAAAGTTCCCCACTTCCTGCACACACTATTTATGACACCTTGCTACTAAAAGGTTGGCATTTGTCCCGAAAGCCACATCAGAAGGGAACAAGCAATTGAGAAGGAAAAGGAAATTTATTACTTTGCTGGCAAAGGAGGAAAATGGCAGACTATCTTCTGTAAATCCAAATTCTGGCTTCTGAGCAGAAGCACCCAGCTTTTAAAGGTTCTGATTAGTCCCATACTCCCATTTGGGGCTAAGACAATTTTATGGTTTCTGCCTGGATTAATTCCATCTTCTACTTAAATGATCTTGTGACCTCCACTCAGATGATCCTTTTGAGCTATCTCCTGGGGCTCAAAGAACAAGACACATCCTTCCCCCCTTCCCCACCGTCCACTAGTCTGGGGCAGGGATGCAGCTTTCAGTTCCCCCAAAATTGTGGAGACAGATATTTTTGCCATTTTTTCAGGCCATTCCCTCTGTAACAATCTGTTACTGCATTTTTTTCCCAATGTGCTCAAGAACTTCCTTCATTCATTCTTTTTACTCATTCGTTCAATACCTGTTTATTAGGCAACCACTTTTTGCAAGGCAGACAAATGATGAAGATACATAGAAGGGACATTTCCTGTACTCAAGAAAGTTAAATAAAAATTGCATCACAATGAGGCAAGATATGAAAATTGACATGTGATATCATGTGACAGTTACTGGAAGGAACGTGGCCAGTGCTGCAATGCGAGAGCAGGGAAGTTCCAGCTTTTCCTCTGAAAGTTCAAACGAACTAACGATAGGCAGATTAATAGGAGAAAAGGCATATAAATCTATTCATGTGCATACAAAATATGAGATTCAAAGAAAAGACGGTTGAAGCTTATATATCTTCAAAAGGGAAAAGGAAATGGAAGCAATTTTGAAGAGTTGTAAACGATTTTTAGAGGAATTGAACAGTTCCAAAAAGCAGACACTAGTTTGTAAATGATTCTTTTTGAAGGTGAATGAGACCAACAAGTATGGGAAGGTGAGGAGCCGAACTATGTAGTGAAAAAAGTTTGTCTTATTATGCAGATAAAGTCTCCTAGGCAATCTTTCAAAGCTGCCCTCAGAAGAAGAGATGAAAAGTCTGGATGCAGTGATGACTTTTAGTCCATTTTCTTCTCTGAGGGTAATCTTTTCTGGTTATTTGATAAGAGTCCTAGGGAGGAGGCTCTTGAGATAATTGCATTTTCTTTTGGAAGAAATGTCCCTCAGTCAGATAAGAGAACTTTGAGGAGAGGCCTTCCCTGCCCTTGTGGAGGCTGGCGGGGAGAAATGAGAGAAGGTTAGAAAGTCCTTGGTTCTGAGGCAGCTTCTAAGGCCTTCCAATATTCCTTTGATTCAAAAGTGCTCAGAATGCTGAAGCCACTTGCTTTGAGACATCATTCTCTGTGTCCAACATTAGCCACAAGAAAGAAGGGTCTAAGTACGAATGTAAGTGCTGTTCAAAGGACCACCAGGATGGCTAAGTAGTAGGAAGGAGATTTTTATTGGTGATAACAGTTTGGAAACCAGGAAGAGAAGGTCTCCAGCATGGACTAAAGGGGCTCTTGGAAGAGGGAGGGAAAGTTAGGTTTTTATGTCCCACCAGATCTGTGTTACACACTAGAGTCATACATATTCAGTAGGTTTGGGGGGAAACTATACATATATTAATGAGAGAAGGCAAGAGCATGTGCACCCTATGAACATCCTATGTTCACTTTGAGTGGCATTTAAAATGAGGTGGAATTTGGCTCCTTATGTCAAAAGGTGAACCTATAGGACATAAGGACAGTTTGTGTGCAGCCTCTATAGGCTGGCTGAAACCGGCTTACCCTCTGAAATTGCTAACCAGAAAAGAATGCTTTAAGGTTTGTCCCCTGTCTAATAAGAGCAGTAGTGGGCTGCCAGCCTGACAGCTCCTATTGCTAGAGTTTAGCAGGGTGTGGGGTTTTTTTTTTGTTTTTTTTTTTTTTTGTAGTCTTAAGAATTTAGAAATTTGCCATGCCAGCTGGGCCCTAAACCTTTTGTTTCTTTAAGCTTAGGGTCTATCTTAGTTGATTAGGGATGTCTATTTTGGGCTCTGAGATCACATAAGCAAATCTGGAAAATCTTCACAGAGTAGGAAACAATTCACTCTTACAGGAGAAGTAGAAGCTTGCCTGTGGTCTGAGTGGAGAGAAAATTTCAGAGAGCAGGACTCCTGGAGGTGAACACAGTCGATTCAAGGAATAACATTATACGCAATGTGGCCTAAAAAAAGTAGAGGATGATGAGGAGGGTAGAGTTATGATGGAAGGTAAAATAGAGAGAGTGGCAAAAATTGCAGTCAAGGATGACTGGCTATGGATAAGAATTCACAACTTATCTAGTAGGTGATACGTGGCAATTGTTGAATGTTAGGTACTAATATTATTGCATTTGCATTTTGGAAAACTAAATTTAGGGATGTAGGAACTCACTTGGACTCCCAGAGTTGGCATGAAGATGATTTTAATTCGAAAACATTTGAACTAAAGAAAATACAGAAAGAGATATTATCTGAGCTTTCCTTATCTGGCTGAAGCGAAACCTCTAGCAAACAAAGCTATCAGAGACCCCTCGTTGGGTGGGTTTGCTGCCAATTCAGTTGGCATGGAGACAGACCACTATTGCCATTAGCATTAGAGAGCTCGGCAGAACCTTCTGCACCTTTCCATTGAAGCTATAACCCCACTCCTTTGTTAATTTGGGTCTAGAAACCTTTTTTGTCCGGCCATTGAGTGAGTTACTCTCTGAACATGGCAGCTAAGACCCAGGGCCAAGGTAAACCCTTCACCAGTCAGACTCTTGGATTCCACTCAGACTATCATCCGGTGAGGGTGGTAAGGGGCACTCCTGTTTTCTAAAAGGAATTTTCCAATATTTAGGCCTATAGGGAAAAACCACTTCAGGAGCTAGTTCTACGGGCGTAGGTGACTCTTGGTTTAAGTACTCTTATTATAATCTGTTCCTTCCCAGGGATAGCCATCATGTCCTGTTTCTCTCATACTGGATCCTGAGAGCTTGGCTTGGATCCAATGAGAGCATTATCTCTCCAGTGTTCTGCCTGCTAAGGAGTGGGCACAGATTGTCCATCATGGCCAGTTAAGAGGCTGGCGGCCTGAGACGCTGTCCTACTGACAGTGCCTGCTCTCAGGGGAGTTTGTCTAAATCAAAGGTCTTAGCCTGTAAGGAATTGTGCTGCTTCTTTCCTCACTGCCTTGCTAGTGCTGAGAATCCCCACCTTCTTAATATTGCCTACCTGCTGACTACAGGTATCTCATTTTGGTGGGAGAACAGGAGACACAAGTTTTCATAAACACCAGTCTCACCGTCTGTGGCAATGAGGCTCTTTGAATATTCTCTCCTCGGATATCTTCAAGAGTGACTTTGGATCATGAGGTTTCACCTTCTATACCCAATTGCATCCATTGTTAAGCCATGAATGGACTCACGGTTTGAGTTACATTTTGAGTGGGTATACTTTTTGAAGATGCATTCGAATCCTAGATATCTTTGTCTGGAAGGGGCTGTACCTCCTGGGTTGGACGTTCTCTCTGGCTCTTATTTCTATGTCTCTCTGCTCTCCCAATTTGTTTCTGCTTGTTTCATGGAACTTCTCAGTTGACTGAAATGCCCACCTCTGCACACCTTCCTGCTGACTTCTGTGCAAGTGTTAACTCTGTCTGCTTCCTTTCTTGGTGGTGGGAAGAATAATTTAGAATTTCAATGGCTCCTGTGAGAAAACATAAATCTCCCACACTGGCTTCTCTAAGACCTTTCCATTCCCACTCCAACCCCACAACTCCAGAGTCACTGAAAATTTAGGCCCTTTGTCTCTCCCCAGCCCCCAGGGACTCTTGGGAGATTCAGAGATCCCCCCCCCCAAAAAAAACCACCTGGGGCTAAGGAGGCTAACTGGAAGCAGACTGAATATTTTATGCACTTAGATGGGCTTTGGAGACATCCTGAGGGCTGCTTGATGCTCAGCTTCCAGATTGCGTGTTGGGCCAAATGAGCACCTTAAAAGGCTCCTCACAAATTCTGCTGCAAGATCACTAACCCTCATGTTGAGCAGGCAACTTGTTCCATCTGCCAGGTACACAATTCAGATAAAAATATAAAGGGGATACAGAACAATTTTTATATCAGTTAGTAAGTTTTGTATTACTTTATTTATGTCTAACTCATGTTTAAAATTTTAGAATGAAAGCTGTAATGAGATCTCTGCTTATATCTGTCTGTATGCATGCTATGTTAATGTGATAATTTCTACCTCTGGATGGTATTACCAAATCAATAAAAGAGGTCTCTTCTCAGTTGGCTTGGAAAAAAAATAAGCACTTACATAAATTAAATATTCATAAAATTCTCAGAATTATAGGGACTAACACAAACATTTTTCAAGCTCATGTGATTTAGGCAATCTTTTTTCTTAATTTTAGATTGATATAAAGGTATCTATGATTGGGTTACATTGTTTGTGTTTCTTAACTCAGGAAGTATGCAATAATCCTGTACATTATACCCATTAGGACTGAACTTACAGCCCCTACCACCTGTTCCTAAGTTTGTGTTTTTCTCTCACGTGGACCTATATTTATTAATTTATTAGCTTGAACTTAGTATTGAGAATATGGGATGCTTGATTTTCCATTATTGTGATACTTTACTTAGGAAAATGTTCTCTAAATCCTGCCAGGTAAATATAAAAGATACAAAGTCTTCATCTTCTTTTATGGTTGAATAGTATTCCATGGTACACATATACCACAATTTATTAATCTATTCCTGAGTTGATGGATACTTGGGTTGTTTCCACATCTTTGTTAATTGAGCTGCTATAAATATTTGAGTATAAATGTCCTTATGGTAAAATGACTTTTTTTCTTTGGGTAGACACCTAATAATAGCATTGCAGGATTGAATGGAAGGTTTACTTTTCGTTCTTTGAGGAGTCTCCATACTTCTTTCCATGAAGGTTGTATAATTTTGCAATCCCACCAATAGAGCATGAGTCTTCCTGTCTCTCCACACTTACGCCAGCATCAGTAGCATGGGCGCCCTGTGATGTGGACCATCCTCACTGCGGTGAAGCAATATCTCAAAGTGGTTTTGATTTGTATTTCTCTGTTAATTAGGGATGATGAACATTTTTTCATGTGTTTGTTGGCCATTCATCCATCCTCATGAGAAAAGATTCTGTTCGTGTCTCTTGCCCAATTTTTAATGGTTATTTGCCTGAGTTCTTTGTAGATTCTGGTTTTTAGCTCTTTGTCAGATTTGTAACATGTGATTATCTACCCATTTTGACTTGGGTAAATCTTTGGAAATAAGATTAGTTTAATACTATTACTTTAATAAAACTGTATGTTATAAACACTGTTACCTTAATAAAAACCGTATCTTCTAAGTTGTCACCATTAAATAGTAAAAATGATATGAGCATATATTTTTATTCTACTTAGCTTTACTACTACAGTCAGATAATATTTTATTTACTAGATGTTTAGCATATATCCTTGGCTCATTATTTTTACAGATAAACTAAGGATGTTTGTTTGTTTGCTGTTGCCACATTGAGAATTTGTACTGTGAGGAAGCATATACCTTTAGACTTTGTAAGATGGCATATTAATAAAATTTGGTAATCTGTACAAAATGGTGGTATATGATAGGCAATTCACAATTGACTACTTAACAGACTTCTCTGTAAAATAAAAGTTACAAGGTTAAAAATTATTATCTATTCATCTGTATATAAATAAGACTACTATAATAAGGGTAAAAGGAAGAAGGTTTATATGAAGAGTATTGAAGGAACATAGAAATTTTTTTGTTATGGAAAAAAAAAAGCCTAACATACCTATTTAGAAGTTGTTTAAAGTTTGGTCCAGAATGAGACTGTGAAAGGCAAAAACCTGAATGGATATAGAAAGTTGCAAAGGGTCTGCAGAAAAGAGAAAAAGAGAAAGATTCTATCTTATTTACTTTCTCTAAAGAGAAAGAAAGAATGATTTTTCTTGGTCAAGTTGATAAGATTGCATGGATTAATGACATTTCAAAATGAACTTTAATATCAATATAAAATACATAGTATCAATGCAAAATAGGTGTTTAGTTTTCTCCCTTTTAAAATCACAGTTTCTTAAATTATTGGTCTGTTCTCAATAAAAGGTTAGAGGTTCTCTTTACCTTTTGTGTATTCCACCTAGAAGATAGATATCCTTTATCTAAACGGAATAATTCCCTGTGCTTGATTTTGTTTTTATTAGAACCTCTATCATTTAAGAGAACTGAGTCTTTTCAACATTAAAGAGCTAACTTTTCTGTCATCACTTAATTTTATTAACAAGCACCTTACCTCCTACAGTTAATTTTAAAATCTCCTATTGTCACTTTGGTTGTATAGGTAACCAAGTATGGTTTTATAGTTATCTGTGATCCTATTTAATCCAGTGCTCAACCTTTTAACATTTTTGACAACTTGTGATATTTTGCCTTCCTAAATCAAATCCTAAATTTAAAAAAAAATGTATTTTTTGAGACAGAGTCTCACTATGTCGTGCTTGGTGGAGTGCTGTGGCCTCACAGCTCATAGCATCCTCAATCTCTTGGGCTTAAGCGATTCTCTTGCCTCAGTCTCCCAAGTAGCTGGGACAGGTGCCTTCCACAATGCCTGCTATGGTTTTTTGTTGTTCTTATAGGTGTCACTGGTATTTTAGCAGGCCTGGGCTAGGTTCAAACTCCCCAACCCCAGTCTATGTGGTTGGTGCCCTAACCATTGAGCTATGAGTACCGACCCCTAAATAAAATCTTGATCTCAAAATTATTTTGAGAATTCCCAGAAGACCCCTCAAAAATATCAATGTGTTTGTTCTTTTACCTTGTAAAAAGACAGATGTGAAAAAAACTAGATTTATTTTACAGATTGAATTGCATGAAATACATTTTTAAATGAGAAGAGATACTTAAATTTCTCTGGGTTATATTTGTAAGGACACAAGTTATACATCCTGATATGCTGATATATCCTGATATAATGTTATCCATTATAATTCTTCTTTTTATCTTATAACATTGTATGCTACATAAATAACCAAATTTCCTTGCCAATGACATTATTTTTCTGATAAATTTTCCTCATGTCTTTAATGATGGCTATTTAAATTATTTGTCATTCACAGATATTCTTTTATTCTGGGGCTTTCCAGACAGCTCTTGCAATCAACATAATCTCTCCAAGGTAAAATGCTTCATCTTCCATAAAAGGAGTTATGTCAGAGACCCATGGAAAGATGATTCTCTGGATACAGGTTTCTAGTTGTCCGGCTTAAACAACTTTGAGATTATACCACTGATTAAGGATTTCCAAACTCTAGTGGAGAAGCTGATAGATTCATAAAACTGCTGGCTCAGGATCAAACAGAACAAGAATTAATTACATAGGATTGAATGAACTGATGCAGAATGATTATAATTTTTATGACCTTTTGTTTGGAACATTGCTGGATCTTTAATGTTCTATTTTTTTGATTTTTAAGGCAATCCTTTCTTTTTTCCCTTAAGTAGCTACAACGTACAACAATCAACTAGATTATACCTTTGTAAACAAAAATTAAACATTTATCTTTTCTTGCTGACCTGACCCCTCCAGAATCTGGAAACTATTATTGAGTATTTTTTTTTTTTTTCATGGTAATATAGTTATTTGCATAAGTTCAATTAGAATCTGTTCTTCTTTTAACAGAACATAATTGGGAAAATTGGCTATATTATTAAGGTTTGACTGGCATGTCATATTTGAGAATGATGTGCACAGAATCAGATATCAGGAGACAAGATTGACTTTATAAGGTTGATTTTTCCAATGCTTAGAAAGCCTTCTTGAAAAAACTAACCTGCTTGGGGATTCGTAGCCTTACAGGTGAGAAAGGAGGTAAATTCGTGGCAGGTTCAAGAATCTTAAGAGACTCTGGGGTCTTCAAGAATAGAGGAATTGGAGACTGGAAGATGGCTGACCAAAGATACCAGCTGCCAGAGCATCTCAGGAAGAAGGAAGTTTTAGATGAAGGAGAAAATACAAACAAACATAGGCTGGGTGTAATTCTAGAAGGGAGAGTGTCAAGAACCTACAAGAGCCTCCAGAGGAAGACGCTGTGGAGTGGAACAAGGAGGAGCAGTTATCAGCAGTGATCAACCCCTGAAAGGCATAGAGTTCAGTGGAAAGTGTGGGTCGACCTGCTCGTTTCTCCCACATTCACACCTCCGACAGTCATCAGGCTCTTGAGTTGTTGGAATGACTTTCTACTTTTATAGGCCCAAAAGCTGCTGCCGCCAGTAAACTGGGAGCTTCTTGTGAACAAAACACCAGGCTCTTAGCAGTCCTGGGGTACTTCCCAATACTACATACTTGAGGCCAAGATAACAGACGCCATATTGTTTCTCTACCCACCATGCACCTTTGTCTCCACCCCCCACCCCCGGAGTTCACCCTCAGTTTTTGTATTGTTCATTGCCACACAAACATTTCCCAGCTCTAGCTCAGATTGCAAGAGCTGCAGGGGTCCAGTGGGTTCCCAGGGATCTGGGTGACCCCAGAGCCTGGGCATTTTGGGTGAGCTACCTCCCAGAGAGGGAGAGACAGAGAAGACCAGAGTGCTAGCTTTCCCAGACTCTTTTCATTCCCTTCCCTTTCTCTACACATGGCTACCATGAGATACAACCATACTGAGGCTTACCCAGACATTGGGGCTCAAACCTTTTCTCTTAAAGTTCTTAGTGGATACCGAGGGACAGTCAGACTGTGAGTTCCCTGCCAAATGGCCCTCTTGGTGCTGCTTGCCCCGTGGCTCCATCACAGCAGGGCACACCCCGAAGCACAGGGACATGAAACCTGCTTGAGTACTCCATAGGCAATTCGGGGTCAGTATGGTTCGCCCTGGCAGGATCAGGAATTGATCTCTGGGATTGATCTCTGGGAACCCAGAGACAGGCTCATAGGCCAGATCCCATATGCCCAGGACGGAAGCATGCTGCAGGAGGTATGATGGTGATATTTGTGCACTAATTTCAGGAGGTATGGAATCCCTCATAGGCAGAACTGAGATCCACAGCTGTGGGTCCCAGTCGTGATGTGCTCACAAAGCACAACACCCCCATGGGAAGACCATGCTTGTCATCCCAGGCTGGAATCCTAAGTAGGGGTGCTCCCAGCCTACAGCACAATTATGGGAAGCTCAGCTAGTATGGGCTCCTGCCTGCTATTGGATGCCAGAGAAAGACTGCAAAGCAGAGGAGGGAAGAAAGGAATGAAACTCACTGTTGAGAGCCAGATTGAGACTCTCATATGGCCCTGTATCCACAAGCAAACTTTCTGGTTGGTTAGAGAGGGGCACTGCCGCCCCTCCCTGGTGGCTTTCCCCACAGACTGGAAGCAGATCTTTGAGTCCTGCTAAAATAGTTATCCTAACAGCTTTTGTGGAGCCTGAGGACAAGCCCACCCAACCCATCCCACTCAGCCTCACTTCTCTATGCATCTTTATTGTGGCAGAGAAAAAGGATTCCCCTGGAAGTTCCAGGGTCCCACTTACTGCGGGGGGCATTTGAATGCTTTTGCAGGGGATAGATCCAGTCTTAGTTCCCCCCAAACAACACTGTGCCTTATTCCTTTTGGAAAGCCCCACTTAATGACAAAAAGGCCAATTTGCACAGCCTTTTACAGCATTTACTGACTCATTCATACAAGGTGAGGATTATTCTCACCCTCAAGTACCATCTACTACTTCAGAGATTAAGCTGAGCATGTCAGTATAATTCACACTGTTAAAAAGACCACAGGGTTAGGAAAAGAGAGAGAATTTTAAATACCTCCATCCTCTCATCAGAGAGAGACAGGGAATCTGCCTACACATACAGCTTAACACTACTATAGCCTACAAACAACTAGCAACTGAGAAAACCACATTAAGGATATATATATAACCAAAGAATCTATCCAGAACTTAGATTGCCATCAAAGCACCCCAAAACAAAGTCAAATGTTCTTACCCAACATATGCTATAGACACATCTATCTCAGTGGGAGAAGTCCCATCTAAATAAAAGAAAATCCAAAAATAAGAAGCAATGGCTGCTCCAATGAGAAGGAATCAGCAAAAGAACTCCAGAAGTATGAAAAATGAGAGCAAAAGGACACCCATAAAGGGAATACTAGCTGTCTATACGTGGATACCAAACAAAATGAAAATATTGAAATGATACTAGAGAATTCCAGATATGGATTGTAAGGAAGTTCAGTGAAATGCTAGAGAAAATGGAAAACCAGCTCAAAAAACAAAACAAAACAAACAAAAAACAGAAAACCAATTCGGGAAATGAATAAAAAATTCACTAAAGTGATCGACATATAACCAAAGACCAAATACAACTTCTGGAAATGAAAAATTCATTTAAAGAAACACAAAACACAGTAGAAAGTTTTAAGAATAGACTAAATCAGGCAGAAGAAAGAATCTCAGAGCTGGAAGATAACTCTTTTGAATAACTTAGTCAAAAATAATAAACAGAGAATTAAGAGGAATGAACAAATCCTATAAGAAATATGGGATTATGTAAAACATCCAAATATAAGAATCACTAGCATCCTTATGGGTGAAGAAGAAATAAACAAGGGTTAGAAAACCAGCCAGGGAAGTTTTCTTCAATTATTTCCTCAAATATGTCTTCTAGCCCTTGTGTTTTTTCCTTCTTTACCCTCATAAATACCTATAATTCTTATATTTGGCTCTTTTACATAATCAGAGATGTAGACATATAGGTACAAGAAGGTAAACAAACACCCAGGAGATTCATCGCAAGGAGGCAATCACCAAGACACATAGTCCTCAGATTGGCCAAAGTCAACCCAGGAAGGAACTCCTGTAAGGAGTAAGATGAAAACATCAAGTAATTTACAAAGGAAAACCTATTAGGCTAATGGAAGACTTCTCAATGAAAACCTTACAAGCTAGAAGCAATTGGAGACCCATCTTCAGTCTTCTTAAACAGAACAACTGCCAGCATAGAATTTTGTATCCTGCAAAGTTTCATAAATGAAGAAGAAATAAAGACTTTTCCAGATAAGTGAACATTGAGGGAAATTGTCGAGATGAGACCTGCCCTACAGGAAATACTCAGAATTGCATTATACATGGATCAGCACAATGGCAATCCACCAATGTAAAATTGCCCAAAAGCTAAAGCTCAGAGTTCATATAAAATAATAGTACAAGAGGGGGGAAAAGCAACAAGATATACCCAACAGGACTGACAGAACAATATCCCACATATCAGTCCTGTCCTATCAATTGGTGTGAGTGGTTTGAATTCCCCACTCAAGAGGCTTAAGATGTCTGACAGGATAAAAAGCAATACAAGCAAAGTATCTGCTATCTCCAGGAAATCCACAAGGATTCATACAGACTCAAAGGGAAGGGTTAGAAAAAATACCATGCAATTAGAAACTAAAGGAAAGGAGATATAGCCATTCTCATATCACATAAAATTGACTTTAAACCAACAATAGTAAAGACAAAGAGAGTCATTATATAATAGTAAAGAAAGAAATTCAACAAGAGGACAGAGAATCCTAAATTTATATGCACCTAACACAGGAGCACACAGATTCATAACACAAACTCTGCTAGATCTAAGCAACGAGATAAACAGCAGAATCAGACTTGCTGGCATCTTCAATACTCACCTTACATAACTGGACAGATCATTCAATCAGAAATTAAATAAAGACACATTGGACTGAAATGTACTCTGGAAACAATGGGCCTAACAGGCATTTAGAGAACATTTTACCCCAAAACCACTGAGTATACGTTCTCCTCATCAGCACATGGAACATTCTCCAAGATTGATCATACTTTAGGTCACAAAACATTTCAATTTCATAAAAATTGAAATCATACCAAGTATCTTCTCAGATCAAAGTGGAAATCAGCACCAAGAGAAACATCTAATTCTACAAAAAGTCATGGAAATTGAACAAACTGATGTTGCTGAACAGTTATTGGATCAATGATGAAATTAAGATAGAAATAAAAAGATTTCTTGCCTTGAATGACAAAGAGGACAAATGCAATAATATTTCTGGGATTCAGCCAAAGAAGTCCTTAGGAGAAAATTCATAACTTTAAATGCCTACATCAAAAAGACAGAAAGATCACAAATTAATCTAATGACATGTATCAAGGAACTAGAAAAGGAAAAGAAACCAAACCAAAAGTCACAGAAGAAAAGATTAGATTAACAAGGTATAGAAGAGAAAAGACCCAAATAAGCTCAATCATAAATGAAAAAGGGGATATTAAAACTTATTCCACAGTACATCTGTGAGTACTGTTGGGGACCAGCCCCAAACTGCACTGTGAGTTCTTTCCCAGTGACTGGAGGAGATGAGAGGATGAGGGAAAATGAAGATTCAAAGACACAAGAAGGAAATCTTTTAAAGCTGGCCAGGAGGCTGTCCACCTCCAAGCATGAGGACCAGTGGAAGCCCCTATCTCCAGCCTAGTTCCATTTTTATTACACACATCACTGTTTTTAATCATCAATGTATCTGGGAAGGCTAAACCCTTACATCATGGCTCTTGCTGGGCTTGCATTTTCTAACCAAAGGATTTCTCTAACTACATGAATTAGACTGATTTACCTCTTACTTTTATTACTCTAAGTTATTTAGAGTATTTAACACAAGCAGAGCATGGAACAGGTAACCCAGTCCAGGAACAGGATGTCAAAACAGACCCCAATCAGACCATGCACACAAATCTCAGGAATGGTGATTAACCTTCCCCTCCCTTCCAGAAGCTTTGTATGCAGATGAACTGGTGCTGCTGCCAATACCAAGACAACAGAAGAAAGGAGGTATTTTTCTCCTTATCTTCTTCAGCGACTTTTTCTTTCTTAACAATGTTTAGGCACCTGCCCTGTCTCCAACCAGTTCAGCATTCTCTCACTAACTCCCTAAATGCACTAACTCTCTGAGAGGGCATCCCCACCCATCGCAAGCCTTCTTCCTCAGTGCTCAGTGACCTCTGAGACAAATTGCCCTGGGAGAGGGGTGAAGCTCCAGCAAGACAGTCTGCTTGGAAAAGACAGGCTTCAGGCCTTCACACTTTACAACAGATTTTGGGTTCCTCTGATTCATTTCCCTCCTGTCTCTGTTCCCTTTTGCCCACCATCTGCAATCATTTTCTTAATTCAATTCCTAACCAACTTATAATAAACAATTGAAATTTGGTTTTAAGCTTATTAAATCATTATTTCTAGCAATGCAAGCACATCATGATATGATTCTTCCCTTAAGAACCCACATATCCACCACAGAGTACTGTGAAAAATCTCCACCCATATAAACTTGAAAATGTAGCGGAAATGAACAAAAGTGGGATGAACAGAACCTCTGGTGGTAGAGAAGGGGAATCCAAGTGTGTCATCAGTCTAGGGGTTTAAATTCCATACTGTGAGCAGGCAGTTTTGGGGAAGTGTGTCACAATTGGCTAGAAGTATGCAGGCAGAAAATGATCCTAAAATTAGCACAGGAATGGGAGTCATTGTGGTTTTTACCTTAGACATTAAGGTGCATGCTGTCCACTCCAGGAGGAACCACCCAGAATGTTTCAGGCTGCTATTTTCATGACCTTACTTGAAGGAGGACTGGAAAAGGCAGCTTATTTGTGCCTAGAGATGGGGGTCTGGGATGAGACTGATTCCTGAGCTTACCCAGGCCTAGAACATGGGGGTCCCTGTATTAAGAAGTGACTGAGAATTCCTGGGGGTCCCTGCTGATTTGCCTTTAAGTGTCTAATGACAAGGTACAAAATGACAGAGACTGGTTGAAGTTATAATAGATTCAGACTGGGATATAGGTAATAGATTCAGTGCACCTCCCCTCCCCCCCCCCTTCATCCTGGCTCATGGATGGAGGCGTTGAGAAGCCACAGGCTTCTGAGAAAGTGCAGCCACAGCTGACTCAGCCTCATATGTGGTGTAACACATCACCCTTCAGTCAGAGTCATGGCAAACTTGGCCTGAAGGTTTTACAGATTTAAGAGCATTTGAAAAAACATAATTAACATTCCTGTCCAAAACCTGATCAAAATACTCCAAACATTTCATACCTACAATGCTCACTTGGAAATCCCTGGAGATGTTCTCTATCTCTGGTTCCCAGCCAAGCCAAAATGAGAACAGCTTTTCACATGGGATTTTGGCATATTCACTCAGCCCAGGTAGGACAGAGAGTGGAAATGGAGATTGACAAAAGAATACAGTTTCCCTATCTTCTAAGAAAAAAATACGAAACTTGTTTTTGGAGTACTTTGGTAAAGGTTTGTGAGGTTCTGATTTTTCTAAATGGATGGTATGATTTTTACTTTCATTTTTATGCTAAAACAGCTCCCATTCTAGATAACCCCTTTACATGAATCTATGTAATTTAATTCTGACATTTCCTGTCATCTTAATCTGAAATCTTAAATCATTACTTTTTTTAAAAGTCAATTTAACATAGTATTTCTTTTCTAATTCCCTGAAAGTCTCATTAAGAACTGTATTATTGCCTAATCCAATTTACAAAATGAATTTCACATTAGCTAGGATTGTCCTATTTTCACATATATAACTACATATATGTTATACGTTTTCATAAATTCACATGTCAGAATTTATGATTTCAGTCATTATGTCCCCCAAATTTGTGACACCTTTAAAACATTTTTGATAAACAAAATTCATACTGGTTTTGACACTTACAGAACATGAACTTTAGCTTGCAAAAATTGAAAGGTTGGAAATTTATAACCTATACAATTCTTAACAGTATTTATACCTGTAGTTTCCTAACCTTCATTAACATTTAATTTTCATTTATTTCGCATATGGGCATTTTGAAAAGGCAGCTTGTTTGTGCCTAGAGATGGGGGTCTGGGATGAGACTGGTTCCCGAGTTTATTCAGGCCTAGAAGATTGGAGTTACTGTACCGAGAAGTAACTGAGACTTAAATTATACATTTTATATGTTTGGTGTCATTTGTAGTGTGATCTAGCTTTTGCATTACTCATTTAATCTCTTTAAAATACATATTTATCTGATGTCATCATAGTATTGTATAGTAATTGTTTATCTGAATTTTTTAAAACATTACCTCTACAATTTTGAAAACTTATTGCTGAGTTACAGTGCAATCAAATAATCTATGTAGAAACTTAATTTTTTAAAGTACTTCCATATAAGATGTATTTATTTTACGATTCTCTGTAAATATGTAAATATTCATCTTGTATTTTTAATGTAGATATTAAATGCAATGGATAATTACAAATTACTCAGATAATTGGACTTTGTAAAGTGGTGACATATACTAGCAATCATGACTGTTAAGGTTTTTGCCATGTATTTAATGTTATTTACACTAAGTAATCATCATCATGATTTTTCTTCCTCATTACTAGAAAGGAATTTTCTACTGATGCCTAAATTATGTTTAAAATTTTATTTATAAATCAGCTATTAGAAACAGTAAATTCATTAAAAAAACAAAACAAAGTTGTCAATACTAGTCAGACTCAAATTGAAATTACCTTCCCAGTTGCAGTCCTGGATCTTAGAACATTCCCTTATCATAAAGGGGACCATGACATTTTAATGTGGTCATTGCCTGATGGCAACAGTTGTTGGAACAAAAGTAGAGATATCTGAGTAAAATGAAACAAGTTCAAAGGCTCCACATGGTCAGACTTACTCTCTCTCTTAGGAATGCAGGATTGAAGATCGATATGGAGGGAAAATGGGTCTACTGGAATACAGTATTTTCCAGGAAGGTCATGATAAATTGGATCTGGGTGGGTGGGTCAGAGGGGACAGAGGAATGCATGTTTGCGTCTGCACATGAGGAGCAGAGGAAAGCTGGTCCATACAGAGAAACAGGTGAGTTAGAAAGAGAGACCACAGCACCCCGAGGCTCCTGTGTTATGGTGCATGTAGGCTCCAGCCAGATTGCAAACTCCTCGTTCTAAATCCTTGTGAAGTCAGGAAGTGCTCTCTATCTCCTTGTTTCAGGAGATTATTATTATTATTTTTTTTAGAGTCAGAATCTCACTTTATCACCCTGGGTAGAGTGTTGTGGCCTCACAGCTCATAGCAACCTCCAACTCCTGGGCTTAGGTGGTTCTCTTGCCTCAGCCTCCTGAGTAGCTGGGACTATAGGCACCTGCTACAACACCTGGCTATTTTAATTTTATTTTTTTTAATTTAAATTTTTATTTTTTTTTTTATTAAATCATAGCTGTGTACATTAATGTGATCATGGGGCACCATATACTGGTTTCATAGACTGTTCGACATCGGCGATTTTTCTGTTGCAGTTTGCCTGGGGCTGGGTTCGAACCTGCCACCCTTGGTATATGGTACTGGTGCCCCACTCACTGAGCCACAGGTGCCGCTCCATGCCAGAAGATTATTTAAGATTATTTTCCTTTATAATTTTACCTTTTTCCTTCATTTTAAATGAGCTTTTTTTCATATCAAGAGATTCTATTGAAGTCACCCGAATATAGATCTCTATAGCTGAATTACCAACACTACTCACCAGTGTTTGGGACTCTGGAAATAGAAGTGCATGTGAAATAGGAAGGAGGAGGAGAAAAAGAATTTCAAATCCACTTTAGGCAAAATTTCAAAATACTGAATGGGAGCATGATATGTTACTCCTCCTTTTCTGAGCTCCCATCTGCCAGTGATTTTTTTCTAGTGCCCTAAGCCTTCTTCTATGACATGCTTATTTTGAGGAGGGTAGAAAAATAAATCTATTTAATCTTCCAAAGTGTCCACCACTCTCAATCTACTTACTATTTCTACTAAACAAAATCGATGTAGCATTAAATGGAAGACATGTAGCTTCTGGGATGTAAGATTGTGATTGTGTCACATACGTGTAACTTACCATGCATTCTTGGTCAAGCTCCTTAACCTTCAATTCAAGTTTTCCTCATCTCTAAATTAGGGATCTAACCATTTCACAAGTATCATTGTGGTCCCTGTTTACAGTAACATTTTTGTTATATGAGTCCGCTTTAGGAGAACATAATTAAAACTAAATAGGAGAAAAAAATCTATTTTAAGAAATATTCAATATTAAATGATCACTGTCTCAGATTTATGAACAGGCATCTCTTATCCATCTTGGATGAGAATTCCTTGTACAAGATTCTACCAAGGACCAAAGAAAAGCAAAAACTTGATCTTCAAAGTAAGCTTTCATGAAAATAAAATGTGGTCTCTCATTATCTTTACTAAAAATTTATATTCTCCTTATAATATACTCCCTACCCCTAATTCTTTCATCAACTAGAAACAAGGAATAAAATCCAGAATAAACAGAGCAAAGGAAACAAAAACTTTCTTTTCTAAGAACTCAAATCAGATTTAGGAGCCAATATTTTATTTTTTTCTTTATTCCATAGTTTTAAAAAATATATAAATACTGTTTGGTCAAACTTTAAACTGAGCAGGTATTAGAGCCAGGATTCAAATCCAGGAGCACTGGATCTGGAGCCCAGGATGGATCCAGTGCTGGAGCCCTGTGTCGTGATCATTCAGACACATACAGGTATGTGTACAGAGCTGTGAAAGAGCCTTAAGGATGAAATCCCTGGGACATTTTCCCCTTGAACAAAATACATTGAGGCTTATAGTAATATAATTTATTTATTGCTTTTATAAGACGATGGCTCTGAAGAAGAAATTAATGGTGGTAATGAGTGAAGACATGTATAGGGAACAGTGGCACAGGATGAAATGAAGTTTTCCATTCAAGAATCCTGGTAGTTTCATGAGCCTGAAACAGTACTCACACTCAGCTGCTGTGGTCAGGGTAGAAACATTGAGGTTGCCATATTGTAAGTAACGGTAAATGAATTCAACTCCAAGGTAGGATACCTTTATCAGATAATAACTGTTTTTGTTCTTTTAAAAAGCCACAGATTACACAGAATTTTCCTTTTAGACACAGGGAACAGAAGATCAGAAATGGCTTAAATACAGATATTTAATTTTCAAGATAAGACAACCAGTCATTTGAAATGAGCACTTTGAAGTAGCATGTATCTCTCTATGTCCCAGAATTACATGGATCTATATAATAGCCAGTAATAGCAGAGCTAGTTAGAGAGCAAGAAATAAGTTTAATTAATATTAAATCTAAAATGAGAGCTTTTAACAGTTTCTGAAGGGAGAATAAACAAATAAATCTTTTTTGCAATTAACACTTAAGCCCTAAAATAAGAAAGTAGCCATTACAACAAAAAATCATTAGGATGTGAACAGCATGGGTCTCCGAAGAGCAGTTAATGTACAAAACAAGCAAACAAACAAACAAAACAGGACGATTAACTCGAAAGAACACTTGAGCTACTTAAAACAGAAATATTTCTTTATCCATAACTGGGTTATGGATTTCTTTATATTCCCTAGTGAAGACAATCTAGCAGCTAAGAACAGAATTGTTACTATTTTGCTTAAGGTGTCTATGTAATATGCTGTACATAGTCTTCATTCTATAAATTCTAAACCAGCCATTCTCTATCTGATTTTATAGTTTTATGATGTTCTGGCAACATGGTACTATAGAAAGAGGACAGACATTGGGGTAACAAAGACAAGTGTTTTCTTCTGATCTATCTCTAACCAACTGTGCTTCTGTAAAATGAAGATATAATAGTATCTATGGTGGTAGATAACAGATCATCTTTCTAGGGGTGGCCGGAGGATAAATATCTTCTTGGCAAGTGGTGAGGGATTTGTCTAGAAGTTGCATTTGTTGAATAGACACATGGTTTTCACTTAATTAAAGTGATAGAAATTATAGGGCACTTAGGGTAGTGCCTGTGGCTCAAAGGAGTAGGGTACTGGCCCCATATGCTGGAGGTGGAGGGTTCAAACCCACCCCTGGCCAAAAATTGCAAAAAAAAAAAAGAAATTATAGGGTACTTAAAGATTATCCTCATACTGAAGTCATTCATATTCACCACTATGGGATGTAGCATTTTGGGGGGGGGGGTAACCTAACCATCAAAATCACTAAGTAGGTACTAAATATTAGTTTTCCTCACTGTAATTTTCCTATGAGTTTATATTTTACACAGGCTGATCTTAGAGTAAAATTCTGATACCTGGAGAAAAAAAATCAGGTAAACTGCACATCTGACGGACTAGTTAGTGTGGGGAGAACACCTATTCCTTTCTTGGTTGGCCATGCAACAAATGCACCAATGGTCAAGGGTATGTTGAACTACAGAGGAGGTTAAAGAGGTTCCCAACATAAGACTATCCTTTCTCCCCCTTCTCCATTGGCCATGAATTTATGAAAATACCACCACAGGTACATCACTATTATAGAAAATTGGAAAAAGCCTAAAGAATGCAAAGGAGGAAAGAACACTCTAATCCCACTTCATATAAATATAATGACCATTAACATGTCATTAACAATTTGTAGGAGTTTTACCGAATGCCAATCTACTGTGCTGGCAGTGTGGAAACAAAAATGACTAGTCATACTCTCTGCCAGTCTTGAACCTTGAATATGTAATATGTAGATTCAGAATTCATTTTGTAGTCTCTATATAGTCTTTCTGTAAAGCTTAGTATGAACATTGTTTGGTAGCTGGGGATTGCGGAATGTGCCTGTAGTCCCAGCTTCTCGGGAAGCTGAGGCAAAAGGATTGCTTGAGCTCAAGAGGTTGAGGTTGCTGTGAGTTATGATGCCACAGCACTCTAACCAGGGCCACAAAGTGAGACTCTGTCTCAAACAAAACAAAACAATCGTTTGTATGACAGGAGAGTACTTCACTTTGATCTTTCTTGTATTGCAAGAGGTACCAGTGAAGACACTGAAAGCAGACTGACCTCAAAAAGGGTGGGGCCAAGGTGAAGGTTATTCATAGACTCTTTTTCTCTACCCCCATGCCTGGCATTTCTCATTTGAGTTCATCTTTAAAGATGTCAAAGTGCTTTGCAATATTTTATGGTATTTTCCACTAAAAGTGTGTCATATAAATCAATCATAGCTTCAATTTTTCTGTCAGACTCCAGTAACCTTAAACTGAAGCTTTCGGAATTAATCAAAGGAGTAACTCAATTTAATTTTTCATGAGAGAATAACAGTAATGGGTTTTTCT
This sequence comes from Loris lydekkerianus, assembly GCA_963574355.1. Taxonomy (NCBI): domain Eukaryota; kingdom Metazoa; phylum Chordata; class Mammalia; order Primates; family Lorisidae; genus Loris; species Loris lydekkerianus. The sequence continues at coordinate 1,460 of CAUYPK010046935.1, read as the reverse complement.
TCAGCTATCTCAATTATATGTATTTACTAATGAATTTTGGCTAGTAACATTTTTACAAAGGAGTCTGAAACATAGATGATTTTTTAGAAAATCTACTCTTAATTTTTGTTTAGCTAGCTGCTTTTTCCCCCATCTGAGAGCGAAAGGAATTGTATCTGTCTCCTATAGAAAACGTGAGTGTGTTCAGTTGCATGGATCATTTATTAGCTTGTATATTTAAAGATAGTCTCCCTACCTAAACTGTCAACAGCATGGAGATGGACCCAGATCTCTATAGTTTACTCCTTACTTTCAATCTTTAGCCTAGTGCACACATTAGGTTTTTAATAATTATATGATGAAAGAATAAGTATTTGTGTGTAAGAAGAGCCAAGCAGAAGAGTTGTCCTGGCTAGATATTGTCATGTAAACCAAAGAAAAATAGCAAATATAGCTGTAATCTCTCAGAAAGCCTAAAAAAAATAGGGTTATCATTTAGCCAGCCATTATAAACTCATTGATAATGTCTTATAACTTTAGGAATTATTTAGGAGAAGGGCCATTGTTTTCTTCTTTCTTTCTTTCTTTCTTTCTTTCTTTCTTTCTTTCTTTCTTTCTTTCTTTCTTTTCTTTCTTTCTTTTTTTTTTTTTTACCACTCCTGTCCTTATTTTTTAAACCATGTTATAGAGATATGATTGACATATAACAAGCTATACCTATTTAATGTATATATTTTAATGAATTTGAGAATAAGTATTTACTCATGAAACCATCACCACCATCAAGGCCATAAACATATCTATTACCTCCCAAAGTGTTCTCCTTTCCCCTTTATTATTGTTTTTTTATTTTTTGTTTTGTTTTGGTAATGACACTTAAGGCAAAATCTATGCTTTAGCAAATTTTAAGTGCACAATTCAATATTGTTAGCTATAGACACTATATGTAGCCTCTATCTCTGGAACCTATTTATCACAAATTGTTTTCATTTCTGGGCAATATATAGAAAACTGTTTAAGAAATTAGAAGCTACTCATTTTACATTCTTGATATATCCATGGACAAGATTCATTCACTTATTCATCTAACCACCTACCCACATAGTCTACACATATTTATAGAACGTATATACTCTGCCAGATCTTTGGCTGGGCTTTAGGGATACAAAACCAAATAAGAAGCAGTTGGTCCTTGTCTTCAAAGAACTCACAGTCTTATGGGGAAGAAAGACACACAAAGAGATAGTTAAAACACCATCAATTGGAGAAATTATAACCATGGTGATTGTAGGTACATAGAGGAGAGGTAGGCACCAATTTGGAAAGCAAGGGGAAAAGGATCATAGGAAGATTTTCTATAGGAAGTGTGCCTGCACTGAATTCTCTTCTCTTCTCTTCTCTTCTCTTCTCTTCTCTTCTCTTCTCTTCTCTTCTCTTCTCTTCTCTTCTCTTCTCTTCTCTTCTCTTCTCTTCTCTTCTCT
>CAUYPK010046934.1:0-109094 GCA_963574355.1 Loris lydekkerianus | reverse complement strand
TTTGTGAGAGTAACGAAAAACTCCAGAAGTTTTTGAGGTCACCGATGAAATACTGGAATCAGAAGCTCCCACACAAACTGCCCCCGTTAAGGGAACCAATATTGCTTACTAGTCTTCCTTTGCCCGGATACCTGGAACAGGTTCTGTGACATAATGTTCTATGATACGCGTTAGAAAAATGCAACAATATCTTCTTTCTAACAATAATTTTCGTTTTGGTAACAATAAAATTCAAGGCAGAGTTTTCTGATTTTTAAAAAAAAAAAAAAAAAAGAAAAGAACTATCCAATAAACCAAAAGTCTGTGACCCACATTAATGACTGGTAATAATAGCTTTTCCACCTATATAACATGCCAGTCCAAGAACTAACCAGAAGTTACTTAATACTCTTATGTAAGTTTGTAGAGAATGTGTACAAAAACATATACCAGATTCTATGATTCGTCTCTTTATTTCATGTGGAATATAATGCAAAGAGATGTCTGTGGTTTCCATAGTGTCCTTTCACTGGGCAGCAACATCATTTTCTCAAGGAGAAGTGGCCTTGCTAATCACAATTCCCTGAACCTTGGTTGTAGAGTGCACAAGGGAAGAAGGTGCCAAGCAAAACTAACTTAAAGGAAGATGAAGACAAATCTGGGCCTATTTTTATTATTGTTCCAAATGGGAAGGACCAAAGGATGAAAGATGAAAAAGGATTGAAGGTAAGGAAGGAATAAGAATCTGCAGGAGCCTTTTTGCTTGTTTTCTTAAGAATAGTTTTGTGATAAATGTCTGAACACAATAACTAAGAAAATGCCATGAAGGCTATGTTAATCAGTTTGATGAAAATATTTCAAATTGTATATAAAACCAGCACATTGTACTCCATGATTGCATTAATGTACACAGCTATGATTTAATTTAAAAAAAAAAAAGAAAGAAGAATAGTTTTGTGGTCTGGAATTCATGTCATTGTAAAATATCTAATAATTGACTCTTTTGCTTAGCAGTTATCTTATTCATTCTCCAAGATTGCTTTATGGGAACATTACTTCCTACAAAAAAAAAAAAAACTATACAATGGAGCTATAGCCAATTTTTTCTCTGTTGAAATGATGTAGTAGTTTGGGGGATTTTATTTATTTATTTATTTTGCTGTGTATATTTGAAAATCAGAATATTGAATCTTTATTTTTATTTTATTTTATTTTTTCAGGCTGCACTGATTACATTTGTTAGGTAAAGTCCCTCTTACAATTGTGCCTTGCCCCCAAAATGTGTGTCACGCACCGAGACCCCACCCCACTCCTTTCTTCCCTCACTCTGTTCTTCCTTTTCCCCAAACTCCCCTCCTTCTTGGATTTTTTAATTTTTAAAATAAAAAAATGGGAAGTGTTCATTTTTTTTTTTTTAATCAACTGGACATATAAACTGCTTCATTAATCCTTCTGTATAAGATCCTAAAGGGCAGACTTGTTGATTGTAGATAGCTAGTTTAGTCATTTCTCTTTGGTTTTATTAGGTGCTTAAAAACATTTTTTTCTATATATATAGTTGTTTTTTAAATTTAAGTAGTACAAATAGTTCAGAATATGGTATACAAAAAGTACCTATTTGGGGGGCAGCGCCTGTGGCTCAAAGGAGTAGGGTGCTGGTCCCATATGCCGGAGGTGGTGGGTTCAAACCCAGCCCCGCCAAAACTGAAAAAAAAAAAAAAAAAAAAAAATCACCTATTTTTTTTATTACTCCAGAAATACTTCATACCTGTCCAATCATATATACATAGAGCTCTCCTTTTACACAGATAGGCACATGCCATACTCTTTGTTCTGTATCTCACTACTTTCTTTAAATGATGTTTGAAATATCTGAAAGATCATTCCCAATCTCTCTGTGTGTATATATGTGTATCATTGTTTTTACTGGTACATTATGTGTATAGACCTTTCTTTATCCCCAGCTTACCATGCTGGACATTTAGGTTGTTTCTAGTTTTTTAGTATTACAAATTTTGCTGCCTTTAGTATCTTTGAATACAGCTCTTTGTACACCTTTGTGAATATATCTGTATTAAATCCCTAGAATAGTATGTACATTTTTAATTTTGATAGCTATTTCAGTCTTTCCCTTTATTAAAGTGTGCCAACACTGTTCACCATGTTATATAATTAAAATATAGGATTGTTTTTTTCTCGTAAGAATTGCAAAAAAATTCTTTTGTTAGAGGATTTTCAGAGTTATTAAGCTTCTAGGGCAGTGGTTCTCAACTTTTCTAATGCCGCAACCCTTTAATACAGTTCCTCATGTTGTGGTGACCCCCAATCATAAAATTATTTTTGTTGCTACTTTAAAGTAGCATAATAATTTTACAAAAATAATTTTATGGTTGAGGGTCACCACAACATGAGGAACTGTTAAAGGGTTGCAGCATTAGGAAGGTTGAGAACCACTGTTGCAGAGTATTAGTTTCAGAGGACATTTTGTATTGAGATTTAATTACAAATAAATCTTGTTGAATTTTAAAATATCCTATTAAGTTGTTCTTGGAAGTACATTATATAAAGTTCTCTACTTCAGCACAGTGGCTCATGCCTATAATCCTAGTGCTGTGGAAAACCAAGGTAGGAGCTCAGGAAACCATCGCTTGAGCTCAGGAATTTGAGACCATCTAAGCAAGAGTAAGACCCTGCTCTACTAAAAATAAAAAAATTAGTCGGGCATGGTGGTATAAGACTGTAGACCGAGCTACTGAGGAAGCTGAGGCAGGACGATTGCCTGAGCCCAGGAGTTTGAGGTTGTTGTGAGCTAGGCTGAGGTCATGGCATTCTAGTCCAGGAGACAGAGCCAGACCATCTTAAAGGGGGGGGACTCGGCTTGGCGCCTGTAGCTCCGTGGTTAGGGCGCCAACCACATACACCAGGGCCAGCAGGTTTGAACCTGGCCTAGGCCTGCTAAACAACAATGGCAACTACAACAACAACAAAAATAGCCTGGTGTTGTGGTGTGTGCCTGTAGTCCCAGCTACTTGACACCACAGCACTCTACCGAGGGCGGCATATGAAACTCTTGTCTCAAAAAAAAAACCTACCTCATTTCAGTTGACATTTTATGGCCCCTTTTCACTGATTTTTTATTTTTACCATTGAAACTCTTTTAATGTTACAACTCCAAAATGCAATAATCTTCACCTTTTATAAATTTGTAAAAGACCAGATTTTAAAAATCTATTTTAATTATTCTGTCATACTTAATTTTTTAATTTATTATTTATTTATTTTTTTGAAACAGAGTTTTACTTTTACTTTGTCACCTTTGGTAGAGTGTCATGGCGTCATAGCTCACAGCAACCTCAAACTCGTGGGTTCAAGCCAGTCTCTTCCCTCAGCCTCCCAAGTAGCTGGCACTACAGGCACTCGCCACAACGCCTGAGTATTTTTAGAGATAGCGTCTCACTCTGACTTATGCTGGTCTTGAACCTGTGAGCTCAGGCAATCCATCCGCCTCGTCCTCCCGGAGTGCTAGGGTTACAGGTATGAGCTACCACACTTGGCCCTATACTTAATTTTTAAAATAAAGGTAAAAGACAATTAAATTCTCTTTATCCTAGTTGTTCTGCATCCCTTATTTTCTAACTCTAGAGTGTATTCCGCAATTCCCATCAGATGCTATATAAGAAAAAATAAAATGGTAACTTCTGCTCTGATGTACAATTTCCAGAATCTTCCAGAATTGGGAAACTGGTCAATAATGCTTTCGTGAATCTTCTGTTTTGTCTATAGGTTCATTCTGTGCTTTTGCATGAGAAGAATGCTCCAAGCTTCATATGGATTCTCCTTTAATTTCTTTTCAGTTTTCTTCACCTTCTCTTGTTTTATCTTGTTTTGTTTTTTTAGGTGCTAAAGTGGAATTTTACTACCCCACGGGATGAATATATTGAGCAACTAAAGACTCAGATGTCTAGCTGTGTGGCTAAATGGTTACAAGATGAGATGTTTCACTCAGACTTTCAGCATCATAACAAAGCTCTGGCTGTCATGGTTGATGTAAGTCTGCAATAAATAAATAAGCACACGTGTCAGGCATGTGAAAATACTCAGAAGCCCTGTGAAATAATCATAAGTTTGTTTGACTTGAAAAGGAAGCGAAATATATCATGTTCTCTGTTTTTAGAGTTGTATTATTTGATAGAATAAATTACTGTATGTGTATATCTTTTAGGCCTCAACAGGAAGCTTAAAAATTCTATCATTTTCTTTTGGGGCTCTGGCAAAATTTTAGGATATATTGGATTAGTACAACTTAACTTTTTATATAGTCTTATTTGTGAGATTTTTGTTTTGTTTTGTTTTATTTTAAGCACTTGGAGAGTGAAAAAGAAGGTGTCATTGGCTGCCTGGATCTTATCTTAAAGTGGCTTACTCTGCGGTTTTTTGACACCAATACAAGCGTCCTAATGAAAGCACTAGAATATTTAAAATTGCTTTTTACCCTGCTAAGTGAAGAAGAGTATCATCTTACAGAGAATGAAGCATCTTCCTTCATCCCCTATCTTATCCTCAAGGTAATGTGTTATTCTCTCTGAGTTCCCAGCTAACCTCAGTTCCTATACTTTTATTCCCTTTTTGATTATTGTATGATGATACCTTCTACCACTCACCTCTATGCACTCATTTTTTTAAGATGTACATAGGGTAAACCGTTGCTACTCAGAAAATGCCTCACTTAATCATTATTTCCCTGTTGACCAGGTTGGAGAACCAAAAGATGTCATTCGTAAAGATGTTCGTGCCATCCTGAACCGGATGTGCCTTGTCTACCCAGCCAGCAAGATGTTCCCATTCATCATGGAAGGAACCAAATCAAAAAACTCTAAGCAGAGAGCAGGTGAAGCAATTTAAATTGAGACATGAATCTCTGCAACCATGACGCTTAGAAAAAAATTAGGCCAGGCACAGTGGTATGCACATGCTTGTGATCCTAGTACTTTGGAAAGCCAAGCCAGGAAGATTGTTAGAGGTCAGGAGTTTAAGACCAGCCTGAACCAAGAGCAAGACTGTCTTTACTAGTAATAGAAAAATCAGTGGGCATTGTGGCAGGTGCCTATGGTCCCAATTACTCGGGAGGCTGAGGAAGGAGGATCACTTCAACCCAGGAATGTGAGGTTACTATAATCTAGGCTCATGCCACTGCACTCATGCCTGGGGAAACAGAGCGAAACTCTTGCTTAGGAAAAGAAAATAGTTTGTAGATGAACAAGGAAATTTCTTTAGTGTCTGTATAGGTAATTCCAATCTTCTGATTCAGACTGTGAGAGTGATGAGTTGCACACTGGTGGAGCCATGGTATCAGGTGATACGGGCACCTCTCAGTACAACCCTGATGACAAAATCAAGTGCACAGGGGCCATCTGACTCACAGGAATTTCTTCCTTTCAGGAACACTTGCCAAAATACCATTGTCTCATTGGTAAAAGACCGTAAATAAGAAAAAATTCTATTGAGGGGCTGAGGCAAGAGAATCTCTTAAGTCCAAGAGTTAGAGGTTGCTGTGAGCTATAACACCACTGCACTCTACTGAGAGTGACATAGTCAGACTCTGTCTCAAAAAAAAAAATTTATTGTGGTGAGTGCCTGTAGTCCCAGGTACTGGGGAGGCTGAGACAAAAGGATTGCTTGAGTCCAAGAGTTTGAGGTTACTGTGAGCTATGACACCACGGCACTCAACCCCAGAGGAATTGAGTAAGACAGAGTCTGAAGAAAAAAAATAAAAACAAGACAAAATTCTAACTTTAGTCCTTCATGTATGATGCCAAGGGAAATTTCTTTTATAAGAATAAATCTGTATGCCAAATGTGTGTTGTTTCAATCTAGTCTTTCTCCCCATCAGAATGCCTGGAAGAGTTGGGATGTCTGGTCGAGTCTTATGGCATGAATGTTTGCCAACCAACCCCAGGAAAAGCCTTAAAGGAAATCGCTATTCACATAGGAGACCGTGACAACGCTGTACGCAATGCTGCACTCAACACCATTGTGACCGTGTACAATGTGCATGGGGATCAGGTGTTCAAACTGATTGGAAATGTGAGTGACTTTTCTCTTAAGTATTGTCAGCAGGTTGTGAAAAGATACATAAGATCTCTTAGGTGTCAGGCTTCCTGTCATATCAATTGTTGCTAAATTTTGTACCACTCTTTTTTTTTTTTAAGAGACAGAGTCTCACTTTATCGCTCTTCATAGAGTGCCGTGGCATCACAGCTCCAACTCCTGGGCTTAGGTGATTCTCTTGCCTCAGCCTCCCAAGTAGCTGGGGCTACAAGCATCTGCCACAATGCCCAGCTATGTGGGGTTTTTTTGTTTGCAGTTTGGCCAAGGCTGGCTTCGAACCTGCTACCCTTGGTATATGGGGCTGGTGCCCTACCCACTGAACCATAGGCACTGCCCCCACTTTTTAGTAAACTCAGCCTTTCAATGTGTCCTGGAATTCAGGTAGAGCCTGGAGGTATCTCTATTTAGGCTGTGTCTTACTGGAAATCAAGTTTTCTTTTCTGAGCATTCTGTTCATAGAAGTTTGCTTTAGAAATGAGAGCTATTTCTAAATCAAAAAATCTGAGCTATTCTGAGGTTTAAATTCTGCCTGACAATCTGCTCTGTAATTTTTAATACACTTAGTTTTTAATTAACAAGTATTTGTGTATATTGTGGATACTGGTATCTGTCAACTCAAGAGTCTTGAGCCACTCATGAACCATTTTACCAGGTACACTAGTTTCTGCCTCTGACTCCTGGTTTCCTTTGAGCTAGTCACTATGGTGGCTGGACCTCAGTTCTTCCCTCAGCTACCTTGTAATATCACTGTATATTTACACTGTGCTTAACTATTTTTACTTATATTATCTAATAAATCCTCACTACTGCCAGTATAGAACATAAAACAGATGGGAATTTTACAGATGACCAGAAGTGAAGTTTCCTGCTTATAATCACAAAGCTAGGTAGTGGTGACCAAATAAAAATACGGAAGCTCCATTTAATTTTTGAATTTTTTGTTTGTAGTTGTTAATTACCTTTGCTTTTCTATCCTTTCCTTCTTTTATATGTTTTCTTATTACAGTAGCTAGGTATGTACTAACAGTAATTGATTTTAAAATGTAGTGATTTGAAAGTAAACTTGTCCTAACATAGTAAGTTCTGTTCACTTTGATATGAGAATAAATATTCTCAGGTTCTCAAATTAGGTTTTTAAATTCTTGTAGACTGGACACCATGGCTCATGCCTATAATTACAGCACTTTGGGAGACCAAGGTAGGAGGATTGCTTGATGTCCAGAGTTCTTGGTCACCCTAGGCACCATAGAGAGACCTCCATCTCTTAAAAAAAAAAAAAAAAAAAAAAGGTTTAATTAGTTAGGTGTGGTGGTACACACATGTGGTCCTATCTACTCAGAAGGCTAAGGCAAGAGGATCGATTGCACTCAGGAGGTTTGAGGCAATAGCAAGCTATTATCACACCACTGTCCTCCAGCCCAGGCAACAGAACAAGACCTCTCCCTAAAAATAAATAAATAAATTCTCCTTATGGTGGTGGCTCACGCCTGTAATCCTAGCACTCTGGGAGACCGAGATGGTGGATAGTTTGAGCTCATGAGTTCAGAACTAGCCTGAGCCAAAAGCAAGACCATGTCTCTACTAAAAAAATAGAAAAACTGAGGCAAGAGGATCACTTGAGCCCAAGAGATATAGGTTACTGTGAGCTATGATGCCATGGCACTCTGCCTAGGGCAACAGCTTGAGACTCTGTCTCAAAAAAAAAAAAAGAAAAAGGGTGGTGCCTGTGGCTCAGTGAGTAGGGCGCCGGCCCCATATACCGAGGGTGGTGGATTCAAACCCAGCCCCGGCCAAATTGCAATTAAAAAATAGCCGAGCATTGTGGCGGGCACCTATAGTCCCACCTACTCAGGAGGCTGAGGCAAGAGAATCGCCTAAGCCCAGGAGTTTGAGGTTGCTGTGAGCTGTGACACCATGGCACTTTACTCAGGGTGCTAAAGTGAAGCTCTGTCTCTACGAAAAAAAAAAATTCTCCTCATATCTTAGTAGATAGATATGCTAATAAATTAAATTTGACTTTTTATAGCTTTCTGAAAAGGATATGAGCATGCTTGAGGAGAGGATTAAGCGGTCAGCAAAGAGGCCTTCTGCTGCACCAATAAAACAGGTGGAAGAGAAACCTCAGCGCACACAGAACATAAGCTCCAATGCCAATATGTTACGCAAGGGATTGCCTGAGGACATGTCTTCCAAACTCAAGTATGTATATAGAAATAATTATCTGAAAGTATTTCTATGCTTTGCCTTATGTGCTCAGAGCTTGTCCCGTGACATAATCTTAAGTTCTTGCAGCCATTATCATGCATGACAGAGTGTCTGAGTAAATGTCTTGTAACCAAATGTTTAATCCTTCAGTCTTCATTGTCTTTGTCTTTGTCTCAAAACCACTTCTAAATGGTCTTGTGCCTTCTTTCACTGCTTTTCCGTGGACAGAATTATGTATCGCACTTATAGGATGTAAGTACTGCCTGCTAATTTCTCATTAGCAGGACTCTTATATCTTTCTAACTTCTGACTTGGATTCATCCCCTCTGGAGGGCGACTGGCTTAGAGTTTATAACCAAGATAGAGGGTGGCCATTAATATCCCGTGACTTAGGCCTTCCATGAAAGTTTAGTGGCTAGAAAAAATGACAACTCAGTGTAATGTGGCTAAAATGTTGATTCACCTTCTTCCTTGTGTTATACTAGGTTGTGTTTAGTTTCCTATTCTTGAAATAAGGCTAAATAAAATGCATGCAACCCAGAATTGGCTTAGGGACTCAAAATACTGCCTCCTAAGCAAGACAGCTCTATTTTGGGTTGTGTCATGAGTATAATTTTAACCAATTTGAATTTGGAAACTTTTAATCTCTTTTTCTTGGATGTGGAGAATGGCCTGTTAGGAGTGAATATTCCTAAAAACAGGTGACCGGCTGTCCCTAAAAGTATAAAATGCACTGAATACTGCATGGAATGATGTTTATGATTACGAAAATTTAAACTGGTTAACTTGGTGGAAAAGAACCAGCCAGTCTAGATTTATCTTATATATTTGCCCCTATGTAGTGAGCTTTGAGTTAACATAAGTATGCTTTATTAATTATTTTCTGCCTTATCTGGAGTAGAAGTACAAGGTTTGCTAGCTTTAGTGAACTAAAAAGAATACTTACAACTTGGCAGGTAATGTAAATTAAAGTTACAAGTTAAAGTTATCTGCTCACTTAAGATATTCATGAATCAAGCTGCTGCCCATTTAAGGCACTTACTTAGACTCAAGGACTTAAATCATCCAGGGGGGCTGAAACCAGAAGTTGAACATCTGTCCTGAAGCTTTGGGACAACTGGCAGTGCAGTGCCACTCTTGCTTTTTGTTAAGAAATCTCTTTTAGTTCAGGAGCCTCCTTTTGCTTCCCCTAGCCAAGCCCGAAGCATGAGTGGGCATCCTGAGACAGCCCAGATGGTCCGCCGAGAATTCCAGCTGGATCTAGATGAGATTGAGAATGACAGTGGCACAGTCCGGTGTGAAATGCCAGAACTTGTCCAACACAAACTAGATGACATTTTTGAACCAGTCCTTATTCCAGAACCCAAGTAAGTTAAACCTCTTTCATGTAAACATAAGTTCATGATCATGAGTGTGCCTAGGTGAAATGAGCCTTCTGTGGTAGTGTGCAGTGAAAATGTTTTAGAACTGATTTCCTGAGTGATGGTTTTTTACTAAGACCTGGATCTAGAGGGGAATTGCATAATTCTAACTTACTGGGATGTCTTATAATAGAGATTAACATTTTCCCTTTGCTCTGCTGTCTAGGATCCGGGCTGTTTCTCCACACTTTGATGACATGCACAGTAATACAGCATCCACAATCAATTTCATTATCTCCCAAGTAGCCAGTGGTGACATCAACACAAGTATACAGGCTCTGACCCAGGTATGGGGGTGCTTCCATGATAGGGAACCTGTTGGTGAAAATAGGGGCTATAAAAGTGATGGGTTGCACACTGATGGAGTCATAGAATTTAGAAGATACACAAAATGTTCAGTACTGCCATGAGGAAAAAGTGCGGGCCACTCAGATAAAGCTTTAGAAGAGCCTTGCATTTTTCTAGTTGTATTCATTCACTAGTGGCTAGACGATAACAGCAGTAGCAAAGGGGGAGAGAATTCTCTCAAAGACTGTGCTTAGATTTTAGTGGACAGAAACAAGTAAACAAGAAATTGTCAGATAGTAGTAACTATTGTGAAAATAGAACTCAAAGTGGGTGATGGACAGGACAGAGAGACTGAATAGTTACTTAGATTAAATGATCAGGAAAAGTCTGATGTCCAAATCAGTGTAAGAACATTCCAAGCTGAGGAAGCAGCTCATATACAAAGGCTCTGGTTAGTAATGAGGTGGCCAAGTTCTAGGAAACGATAAAGGTCTGTGTGCCTGGAGGATAGTTTTGAAGGGGAAGAATGGTACAGAGTGAGGTTTGAGAGATAGTGATCAGATCGTGCAGGGCTTAAAAGTGCCTGAGAATGTTGTTTGGATTTTAAGTGTGATGAGAATCCATTTGAAATTTTTAAACAAAGAATTTACATGTTTAAAAAACGTATTTTCATCTGTTTCTGCTTCCATTCCCTAACAACTCTAGTCCTAAAGTTACTAGGTGGGGCAGAGCAAGGTAGGCATTCATAGCTGTGGCAAGGGAGTTGGAGTGGGGCGTCATATTGGCCCACTAATAGGGTCTCAGATCCCAAGTACTATGAGGAGGATGTCCATGTAGAAGGGCGACACGGAGTTCAGAGAGTCGGAGCCATGCGGGATAAAGGGGATATATATGTAGGAGCCAACCTGTCATGGTAGTATGACCCCAGGCAGCATGAGGAGGATGTCTTTGTGCATTGGGGATGGGGAGGTGGGGCATGAAGCATGGCATAGAATGAGGAATCCAGCAAAAAAAGTGGGCATCCACATTGGGAATGGTTGGCCACAGAAATGGAAGATTGGTTACATCCAAAGAGATTAGTCAATAAATAAATATAATAAGGAAGATGAGGGGAGGCGCCTGTGGCCCAAAGGAATGGGGTACTGGCCCCATATACCTGAGGTTGCAGGTTCGGACCTGGCTTCCGGCCAAAAACTGCAAAAAAAAGGAAGATAGGAGTCAAGTTTCTCCCTGTTAGAGAAAAGAGTTACAAACATACAAGGCTAATAGAATGAACTATGGTATTGGACCAGAATAGAATTCAGGTTTTCATGTATAGATATAGAAATAAATATCAATAGAAATGTGCATGTGTGTACAGCCATATAATGGGGGATAATATACATATATGGGTTGTAATAACATAGTCATACATTACTTAACAATAGGGATACATCATTCGGAATGAGAAATGCATCATTAGGCATTTTCATTCTTATGTGAACAGAACATGTATGATGGAATATAATTACACAAACTTAGACGGCATAGCTTCCTACATACCTAAGCTATATGGGATAGCCAGTTGTCTACTAGATTACAAAATTTTACAGTATGTTACTATACTGAATACTAGAAGCAATTATAACACGTTGGTAAGTGCAGTATTTGTATATCTAAACATAAGAAAAATACTGTAAAAATACATATCATAATCTTCTGGGACCACTACTGCATATGTGGTCCATAGTTGACCAAGATATCATTAAGGGCATATAACTGTACATTTGTTCCCCAGCTCTTTTCACTAAGAGGACTCAAGAACAACAATACCCCAGCAATGAACATACCCAGGTCTTAGCCTCTAAGTACCATTTTCTGCAAAAAGGAATGCAGGTTCTATAGAGAAGTGACTGCTTCCAGGGCTGAATCAAGGAAATTCCAAGATGATCCTAGAACATCTTTTTTTTTTTTTTTTTATTAGTGAGACAGTCTTACTTTGTCGCCAATGGTAGAGTGCCATGGCATCATAGCTCATAGCAACCTTAAACTCTTGGGCTCAAGTGATTCTCTTGCCTCAGCCTCCCAAGTAGCTGGGACTACAGGTGCCCACCACAACACCTGCCTTTTTTAGAGACAAGGTCTTGCTCAGACTGGTCTCCCAACTCCTGAGCTCAGGCAGTTCACCTGCCTCAGCCTCCTCCCAGAGTGCTAGGATTACAGGCATGAGCCACTGCGCCTGGCCTAGGACATCTTATTATGCCAGACAGCAAGGATAGGCTCAAAGAATAATAGAGACCAGGCATGGTGGCTCACGCCTATAATCCTAGCACTCTGGGACGCCAAGGCAGGCAGATCTCTTAAGCTCACAAGTTTGAGACCAGCCTGAGCAAGAGCGAGACCCCAGGCATTGTGGTGGCTGCCTATAGTCCCAGCTACTCAGGAGACGGAGGCAAGAGAATTGCTTGAGCCCAGGAGTTTGAGGTTGCTGTGAACTACAGTTGCATGGCACTGTACCAAGGTTGACAAAGTGAGACTCTGTCTCAAAAAAAAAAAAAAAAAAAGGGAGAATACAAATTACCAAGTAGAGAGACCTGACAAACCACCTTAATCTTTTGATCTAAGTGAACATCAATAATACAACAAAATGAAATCGCAAGCCACCATATAGGATCCAGTGAGAGTACTGTATCACTTTGCTCAGACTTCTAATATTGTATAACCTGACTCTTATCAAAATGTCACAGTCAAGGAAGTTGAGGAAAGACTAAAGAACTGTCCTTGACCAAGGAGAGACTAAGAGATGTGACAACTAAATTCAGTGCATGATTCTAGACTGGCCTTTCATTATAAAAATCACATAATCAGGGTAAAATGGAATGGGGTCTGAGGGTTAGATGATAATAACATCAATGGAAATTTCTTTCATTTTGATGGTTATATCATAAATGAAGGAGAATATTCCTGTTATTAAGAAATACAGTAGATCTCCTTAGTATAGTGGCAAATAAAAAAAAAATACAGTAGAACCTCTGTAAGCTGACTACCCACAGAACCATGTCTGGTCAACATATGGAGGTGGTCAACATAAAGAACTAGACACAATGTACAAATGTGTACATGTGGTACGTGCCCAGTCTATGAAAATTAGGTCAATTTGAGGTGGTCAGTATAGGAGGGAGGTGTTCAACTATGGAGGTTCTACTGTATACATTAAAGTATCAGATTGGCAGCTTACTCCTAAATGAGTCAGGATAAAGTTCCTTTACTATACTTTAAATGTTTCCTTAATATTTGCACTTTTTGATAATTGCAGAAAAAGTTAACTCTGGACACTATAGAGACCAGATTATAGGTGAAGCAAGAGTGGATTCCAGGGCAGTGCCTGTGACTCAAAAGGAGTAGGGCGCTAGCCCCATATGCTAGAGGTGGCGGGTTCAAACTCAGCCCTGGCCAAAGACTGCAAAAAAAAAAAAAAAGAGAGAGAGAGTGGATTCCAGGAGACCTATTAGAAATTTAAGGCTAAAATTCATGTGAAAGTTAATATCAGGTGCCGCAAGGATGAGAATGGTGGAGAGGAAGAAAATGGAATGCTTTTAGGGACTTCTTTGGAAGGTCCACAGAACTTGGTAGTAGATTGCATGTGAACATACGCTTAACACTAGACCAATATTTAGGAAACCTGAGTTTTGAGTTTGTACTAAATTGTCTGATTTTTCTGAGCCTCACTTTTTTGGTTAATATCAATCCTTTATACAGAGTCCAAAAAGCATTCCTTTTAATAAACATTTAAACACAGGTATTGGCCAGGAGTGTTAGTTCATGCCTATAATCTTAGCACTTTGGGAGGCTGATGCAGGTGGATTGCTTGAGCTCAGGGGTTTGAGACCAGCCTGAGCAAGAGTAAGACCCTGTCTCTAAAAATATCTGGGCATTGTGGGGGGCATCTGTAGTCTCAGCTACTGGAGAGGCTGAGGCTAGAGGATCACTTGAACCCAAGAGTTTGAGGTTGCTGTGAGCTATGATGCCATGGCACTCTACCCAGGGTGACAGAGTAAAACTCTGTCTCAAAAATTAACTAAATAAATAAACAACCAAAGTTATTATTCCTTTAACTAGACAGTAAGCATCTTAAAATGGAATGTGTTAATTCACCAAACAGTATCTTGCTTAGTAAATATTTATTGAATAATTGAATCCTTAAGGACTAGTTATTTATATAAAAAGTGACTTTTTTTCGAGGAAAGATATTGAAAGTGCTTTGCTAAGCTAATATTCTTACAGAGAAGTTCCTTATAGCTTCTTACTACTACTTAAAAGTGTGAAACTTGGCTCGGCGCCTGTAGCTCAAGGGGCTAAGGCACCAGCCACATAACACCAGAGCTGGCAGGTTCGAATACAGCCCAGGCCTGTCAAACGACAATGAATATTATAACCAAAAAATAGCCAGGTGTTGTGGCAGGCACCTATAGTCCCAACTACTTTGGAGGCTGAGGCAAGAAAATCGCTTAAGCCCAGGAATTGGGCTGCTGTGAGCTGTGACATCATGGCACTCTCCCAAGGGTGACAGCTTGAGTCTCTGTGTCCAAAAAAAAAAAAAAAAAATTATGAAACTTGCAGCCAGGTATGATGGCTCATACCTGTTACCAGCACTTTGAGAGGCCAAGGCAGGAGGATCAGTTGAGCCCAGGAGTTTGAGACCAATCTGAGCAGCATAGCAAGACCCTGACTCTACAAAAAATAAAAAAATTAGCTGAGTTTGAAAAAAAAAGAAAATTAGCTATAGTCCCTACTCAAAAGGCTGAGGCAGGATCGCTTGAGCCCCAGAGTTTGAGGTTGCAGTGAGCTATGATGTCACTGCACTTTAGACCGGGCAACAAAGTAAGATCCTATCTCAAAAAAATAAATAAATAAATATAGAGAGGTATGAAACTTGGAAAATATACCTTGAAATTTTTATTGCCAGATCGATGAGGTCCTGAGACAAGAAGATAAAGCTGAAGCCATGTCTGGCCATATTGATCAGTTTCTAATAGCCACGTTTATGCAGCTAAGACTCATCTACAACACACACATGGCAGATGAGAAATTGGAGAAAGATGAGATCATCAAGTTGTATAGCTGCATTATTGGCAACATGATTTCGGTAAGGGTACCTCTGCAGAACCTTAAGCTTCCCATCAATCTCTCATTCCATCTGGGTTCTAAAGCCTGAGTCAGTATAGTACAGATGTTTCACTAAGTCTTATGTCACCTGGTAGAATTTTACATGCTTTGTATAGCTATCGATTACCTCCAGTGGTTATTGGGCTATATGCCGGCTTCTTTTTTTTCCCTCAGCTTATCTTAGGATATAAAGTAGAATGTTGGGCTGGGCACAGTGGCTCATGCCTGTAATCCTAGCACTCTGGGAGGCTGAAGCTGGTGGATTGCCTGAGCTCACAGGTTTAAGACCAGCCTGAACAAGAGTGAGACCCTGTCTCTAAAAATAGCCAGGCATTGTGGTGGGTGCCTATAGTCCCATCTACTGTGGAGGCTGAGGCAAGAGAATTGCTTGAGCCCAAGAGTTTGAGGTTGCTATGAGCTATCAGGCCATGGCACTCTACTGAGGGCGACAAAGTGACACTGTCTCAAAAAGAAAAGGAGAATGTTTACAGATGAGTTAGAATTCTGTTTCCTAAAACTTTCTTTATTACACATGGTAAGCCATACCGGGCTTTTCACAGATTAGTATGCTTACATTAAAAAATACTAATTACTTGGGAGGCTGAGGCAGGAGAATCACTTAAGCCCAAGAGTTTGAGGTTGCTGTAAGCTGTGATGCCATAGCACTGTACTGAGGGTGACATAGTGAGACTGTGTCGCAAAAATAAATAAATAAATGCTAATTATCCTGATTTGATCATTATATATGTATTGAAATATCTCTCTCAGTATCCCATAAATATGTATAGTTATTTAGCTCCAGAGTAGATTGTAAGGATAATAAAGACTTTCCTTCTCATTCACTTGCATTTCAGTATGCTTTCTTAAATTGGGAAGAAAAGGGTAGAATTATGGTGCCAACTAGCCAGAAATTACAAATTGTGCATAACAATAAATTTCACATGTAAAAAAACTACTTTTACAATTGGAAGGAAACATACCAATTAATTTTTTCTATTGTTAGGGCATGTGATGATTTTTATTTTTTACTTACCATAAATACTCGAGTATAAGCCGAGTTTTTTCCGGCACAAAATTTGTGCCGAGTTTGGGTTTTTCAGCACGAATTTTGTGCCGAAACTCGGCTTATACTCGAGTATATACAGTAATACTCTGAATTTACAAAAGAGGAAATTACAAAAGAATTGAATATTTACCAGAATATATCACCCACATTTATCTTCTTTACTCTCTATGTTGAGTTTTACACTTCCCTAACAATTGTGTCTGGATAGCTATTTCAGATAGAGAGCCTGGCCCGAGAGGCATCCACTGGAGTACTGAAAGACCTAATGCATGGTCTCATCACCTTAATGCTGGATTCTCGGATTGAAGATCTAGAGGAAGGACAGCAAGTAATTCGCTCTGTGAACCTCTTGGTGGTAAAGGTTCTGGAGAAGTCAGACCAGACCAACATCCTAAGGTACTCTTAGCCAGTACGGTGGGGCATCCTCTCTTGTCTACATGTGGAAACTAGATCAGTGGTAACTTTAGGTTTCCCCAATAAGGTGAATTTTCTTCTTAATGGATCAAAGTTATTTTAGCCTGAGACAATAGCTAAAACTAGTTACTTTTTAGTAAGCCAACCAACATGAATTTTCTAGAATAGGACTATAAAGTTTATCAGGTACTTCTTCTTTTGTATACTTTTGTATATATTTCAGGTCTATTTTTTTGTTTTCTTAGCTACCAATGACAATGAAAAATAGAGTGATAAACTTTACCACTTACAAGTGGTAAAAAGCTTAAATGATGTTTATTTTCTTAACTGAATGTCAGCTAGTCCAAAATAATTCCTGACCCATCTTAGGGGTCCTCAAACTTTTAAACAGAGAGCCAGTTCACTGTCCCTCAGACCGTTGGAGGGCTGGACTATAGTTAAAAAAAAAACTATGAACAAATTCCTATGCATACTGCACATATCTTATTTTGAAGTAAAAAACCAAAACAGGAACAAATACAATCATACTGCCTCATGTGGCCCATGGGCCATAGTTTGAGGATCCCTGGTTGATAGAGAATAATCACACTTGGACCTTCAATTTCAGTACTGATTTTAATTGGAATGCAGTTTTGAAACTGAATGCTGTTTTGTTTTGTTTTTTTCCCAGCGCTCTACTTGTTTTGCTTCAGGACAGCCTGCTAGCAACAGCCAGTTCTCCCAAATTCTCAGAACTTGTTATGAAGGTGAAGTTAAAATGATTTGATCTGTTTTCTTTCAAAGATGTGATTACTTCGTTAAAAGTGTGGAGGAAAAAGAGTGGGAGCTAAGAAAGACAGGCTCAAATCAGCAAATTCACACCTGAAAAATATAATTGGTGTTCAATTTTCCCTCCTCCAATTTATACCCCAAATTTGGGCCTAATCAATTTTGAAAAGCCTACACCCACCTGTAATCCCAGCTACTTGGGAGGCTGAGGCAAGAGAATTGCCTAAGCCCAAGAGCTGGAGGTTGCTGTGAGCTGTGATGTTATAGCACTCTACCGAGGGCAACAGAGTAAGACTCTGTCTCTAAAAAAAAGAAAAAAGAAAAAAAAAAAGCCTATAGCCAGTGGTAACAGTGACAGCCTGAGGCCAGGCATTCAAGTCCAGTCTACCGAGGTCGATGAAGTGAGACTCTGTCTCTAAAAAAAAAAAAAAAAAATGTTTAATTAAATAAATACAAGCCTACAGCACCTGATATACCTAATAGTCCTGGGTGGTCTGCCATCCATGAGGCCCGATCCTGCTTATCTCCTAAGATCAGATGAGATTGGGTATATTTAGGATGGTATGGCCATAAACTCAGGCCCAAATAATTCTTAGCCTCAAATAATAAAAAGGAGGAGCTGCTTTATAAATATTTCACCATTTTTTTTCCTTAGATTAGCCTCAAATAATAAAAAGGAGGAGCTGCTTTATAAATATTTCACCATTTTTTTTCCTTAGACTCGGAAGTCAAGCAGTTTGATGAGACAGACTTCATTTCTTTTGGGGAAAAAGATGTGTATAGCCCTATAATATCTTGGCCTTAAGTAGACCATTGTAATACTGTTATTACACTGCAGTACTGTAAGACATTTTGTCTCCTCAGGTTAGATTTGGTTGAGCACTATGAACTACTCTACTCTCGGGTACCAAGAAAAAACCTAAGACAGAATTTCCACATTTTCACATTAAAGGATAGCCCCTATCTTTGGAAAGTGGGAAAGAGGAGTAGAAATAGATAGTTAGATGGGTGACTGGTCACACTTCTGTTAGGGACGTGGTTGCAGTGGTTAAAATTTTGGGGTGGCTGGCTCGGCACCTGTAGCACAGTGGTTACAACGCCAGCAATAGTTGAGGTTGCGGCAGGCCCCTATAGTCCCAGCTATTTGGGAGGCTGAGGAAAGAAAATCACTCAAACCCCAAGAGTTTGAGGTTGCTGTGAGCTGTGATGCCAGGGCACTCTACAAAGGGTGACATAGTAAGACTGTCTCACGCCTGTAATCCTAGCACTCTGAGAGGCCAAGATGGGGGGATTGCCCAAGCTTACAGGTTCAAGACCAACCTGAGCGAGACCCCGTCTCTTAAAAATAGCTGGATGTTATGGCGGGCACCTATAGGCAAGAGAATTGCTTAAATCCAAGAGTTTGAGGTTGCTTGAGCCATGACAACACGGCACTCTACCCAGGGCGACAAAGTGAGACTATCTCAAAAAAAAATTTCCTTTTTCTTTTTCTTTTTTTTTTTTCATGTTTTAGCAGCAGAACTTGAAATATATGCTGTACTACATTTATATCCCTGGCTATCTTTTAGAAGTGAGCCCAGAGTTTAGGGAAGATAAATTGTGATAAATTATCATCATTCTTCGATCACTCCTCCTAACTCTTCTTTTTTTTTTTTTTTTTTTTTTAATAGTGTCTCTGGAGAATGGTTCGACTGTTGCCTGATACCATCAATAGCATTAACCTGGATAGAATTCTGCTGGATATTCACATTTTTATGAAGGTCTTTCCCAAAGAAAAACTGAAGCAATGCAAAAGTGAATTTCCCATAAGGACCTTAAAAACACTGCTGCATACCTTGTGCAAATTAAAAGGGCCCAAGGTGAGAACAGCAACTGGTCACAAAGGGAACTTAGAATAAGGAACATGGAAATGGCATTGCTACTCTTTGAATGTGCATGTGTCTCTTAGATCCTAGACCACCTAACGATGATTGACAACAAGAATGAGTCAGAGCTGGAGGCCCATCTCTGCCGAATGATGAAGCACAGCATGGACCAGACCGGGAGCAAGTCTGAGAAGGAAACAGAAAAAGGAGCATCTCGATTAGTGAGTGGCCTGACTTAGAAGATTAAGGAAATTAAGGTTATGCTAGAAGTGCTCTTGTCTAAGATGTGGATTGCCTGGAGATCATTTTTCTGAAGACCCAAGGTTAAGGCTCAGGGATCGGTCTAATTAGTCTCCTTCTATGGTTTAGTAACCATTTTTACCTTGAAATTTTTCAATTTAAACTAATTAAAACCATGTCCTTTTTGAGCCCCAAGAAATGTCCCTAAAGCATTGGTCACCAGATAAATCCAAGATGAGCTTGCTCTGTTTAATTGGGGAGGAATAGCCCAATTCCTCCTTCATCAAGTTGAGGTGAAAAGCTAGCTAAGAGCAGAGGCATTCAGTAACCCAGAATGTTAATGATTCTGCTGCAGTTGCTACAGCACTGGTGGTTCTCCAGGAACATTCCAGTAAGGCCCAGCTTCTGAGATATGTTCTGTTCATATCATCAATTCCTTGTCTCTTTGAACTTTTCAGGATGAAAAGTCATCGAAGGCTAAAGTGAATGATTTCTTAGCTGAGATTTTTAAGAAGATTGGCTCTAAAGAGAACACTAAAGAGGTGAGAGTGAAAGGGTTAAGCAGAACTGGGATCTGCTTTGTAGAAAAAGGATACTAACATCTATCCCTGCCTCTTTCTTTTCCTTGTTCACCAGGGCCTAGCAGAGCTATATGAATATAAGAAGAAATATTCAGATGCTGATATTGAACCATTTCTGAAAAATTCCTCACAATTCTTCCAGAGCTATGTTGAGAGGGGCCTTCGGGTGATTGAGATGGAGAGGGAGGGCAAAGGCCGTATTCCCACTTCAACAGGTATAGTTTCCTTTAGTAGCTCCAGTAATAAGCTGAAAGCAGCTTGCAGCTCAGGAACTTAAAGTTTTGGTTGGTTTAAATTTATATCCATGAAGCTTAGTACTTAATGGTCATCGTTGATCTTCACATTGCTACATTGAGGGGTCAATTCTCAGTTATCCATCATCAGTATTTGACGATGGTAAATGTTTACAGCCCTTAGGACAATTTCTTCAGCTGGCTTCCAGTTCTCTATGCTATCTTGGTTTTCTTCTGGCCTCATTGACTCTTCTTCCTTCCTGGCCTTTGATTAATTCTTGTTCTCCCTGACTCCTTCCCTCCCTCTTTCCCTCCCCCTTTCCTCACTCCCTCCCTCCTTCCCTGCCTTCTTTCCCTTCTTCCCTTCCTCCCTGCCTTCCTTTTCCTTCCTCCTCCTCTCCTTCTCTCCCTCTCCTCCTTCTCTTCCCTCCTTTCCTCCCTTCCTCCCTTCCTTCTGACAAGGTCTTACTCTGTTGCCAGGCTAGAGTACAGTGGCACCATTGTAGCTCACTGCAAATTTGAATGAATACCTGGGCTTAAGTGATCCTCCTGCTTCAGTCCCATGCACCTGGGACTACAGGTACATGCTACCATGTCTGGCTAATTAAATTTCTATTTTTTTTAGAGACAAGGTCTTGCTATGTTGCCCAAACTGGTCTCAAACCCCTAGCCTCAAGCAGTCCTCTGAGACTGGCCTGTAACATGTCAAAACCTCCTGATTCTTCGGGTCGGCGCCTGTAGCTCAAGGGGCTAGGTGCCAGCCACATACACCGGAGCGCCCCGCCCAGGCCTGCCAAACAACAATGACAACTACAACCAAGAAATAGCCAGGTGTTGTGGCGGGCGCCTCCAGCTGCTTGGTAGGCTGAGGCAGGAGAATCACTTAAGCCTAGGAGTTTGAGGTTGCTGTGAGCTGTGACGTTACAGCGCTCTATGGAGGGCGACATAGACTCTATCTAAAAAAAAAAAACAAAATCTCCTGATCTTCCCCCAAACATTCTCCATTTGTATTCTTCATCTTTGCTCAGACTCAAAGCTTTTGAGTCTTCTCTTTCTCTATCAGGAAAGCCTTTTGGCTCTGCCTGCTAACGATATGCAGAATCTACCCACACTTCTCACCTTCACAGCTACCACCTTAGTCTAGACATTCTCTCTCATCTGGGTTATAGCATTATCTCCCTATTCTGGCCTGTCTCTATTCATTTCTAAACAGAGGATCAAAATAACTTCTCAGCTATTTTCCAGAAACTCTTTCACTCCTAAAAAAGAGTAAAAAACTTATTTTGTTTTCAAAAGCAAAGAACTTAGTATGTCTCTGAAGTCCCTCATTATATGGCCTATTGATATTTTTAAGGAGCTCACCTTCTCCTCTCCATTGTCATTCCACTCCAACCCTAACAACCCCCTTGCTGTTTCTGGAGCACATTAGGCATGTACCTTCTTAGGGCCTCACACTGGCTATTTCTTAGAATGCCCTTCCTAAAATGGCCTCTTGACTAGCTCCCTTTCCTGTTTCAGATCTTTATTCAGATGGCACCATCTCAATGAGATTTTTTTTTTTTTTTTTTTTTGAGACAGAGCCTCAAGCTGTGGCCCTGAGTAGAGTGCTTATAGCATCACAGCTCACAGCAACCTCTAACTCCTGGGCTTAAGCAATTCTCTTACCTCAGCCTCCCAGCTGGGACTACAGGCACCCAATATAGTGCCCAGCTATTTTTTGGTTGTAGTTGTCATTGTTGTTTGGCAGACCCAGGCCAGATTCAAATCCTCCAGCTCTGGTGTATGTGGCTGGTGCCTTAGCTGCTTGAGCTACAGGCGCCAAGACCAACCTCAGACTATTGGACTTATGCAATTCTTTTTTGTTGTTGTTGTTGCACTTTTAGGCCGGGACTGGGCTCAAACCCACCAACCTCGGCATATGGTGCTAGTACCCTACTCCTTGAGCCACAGGCACCACCCTTAAGTGATTCTCTTGCCTTGGTCTCCCAAGTAGCTAGAACTACAGGTGCCCACCACAACGCCCAGCTATTTTTTGATTGTTGTTGTAGTTGTGATTCTTGTTTTTTAGCAGGCCTGCGCCAGGTTCAAACCCACCAGCCCCGGTGTATGTGGCCGGCACTCTAACCACTGAATTACGAATGCCAAGCCAATGAGATCTTATTTTAAACCTATGACCTACCCCCTCACCTCACCCTAGCACTTAACCACCTCTAACATACTAAGCTAACTGTTTAGCATCTGTCTCTGCTAGAATTTGAAATCCACAGGGGAAGGGTTTTTATCTGTTCTGTTGCCTAGCACATAGTAGGCATTCAATAGGTCTAGTCAAGTGCTTCATAACAATGTTTTGGTCAAAGATGGACTATATATATGATGGTGGTCCCATATGATTGTTAATGGAGCTGAAAAATTCCTAGCACCTAGTAGCACAGTTATTGTACTTTTTGTATATTTTGTGTAGCCTAAGTGTACAGTGTTTATAAAGTCTAGTGTATAGTAATGTTGTAGGCCTTCACATTCTCTCACCACTCACTAAGATACCTAGAGCAACTTCCAGTCCTACAAGCTCCGTTTATAGTAAGTGCCTATACATGTGTACCATTTTTTCATTTATACAGTATTTTACTGTCCTTTTTCTGTATTTAGAAACACAAATACTTACCGTTAGGTTACAGTTACCTGTAGTACTTAATCCAGTAACACATTGTACAGCTCTTAGTAGCAATAGGCCATCCCATGCAAGAGTCCTCAAACTTTAAACAGGGAGCCAGTTCACTGTCCCTCAGATGGTTGGAGGGCTGGACTATAGTTTAAAAAAAAAACTATGAACAAATTCCTATGCACACTGCACATATCTTATTTTGAAGTAAAAAAACAAACGGGAACAAATACAATCATACCACCGCATGTGGCCCGCGGGCCATAGTTTGAGGACCTCTGCATATAGCCTAGGTGTGTAGTAAGCTTCACCATCTAGGTTTCTGTGACTGCACTCTATAGTGTTTGCTCGTAACAAAATTGCCTTACCATGCATTTCAGAACTTGTCTCCAGCATTAAGCAATTCATGATTGTATTTGTTCAATGATATGAATAAATGATATAACTAAGTTAAAGTTGAAATATTACTGTTCCCACAATGAAAAAGACATGAAAATTACTGCTGACAAGATCTAGAGACAAATGAAAGATTTTAGGAGGTTTCTATTTATAGAAATAGGTGGCAGGACCCATCTGCAAAAGTCCCCTCTCATCAGCCCTGTGTTTAGTTCTTTCTGAGTTCAGTGAAGCTCACCTATTCTTAAACATTTGAGAGCTTGCCCATAAAAGTGCCTCACTCTGTGGTTTTCAGGTAACAATCATATTCCCGTACAGCACATCTTGTTAGGCCAAAGCTTCAGTTCAATCATGTTCTCTTAAACAGTGGGGTTTCTTCGTTTTGTTTTTGTTTTTTATTGTTGGGGATTCATTGAGAATACAAGAAACCAGGTTACACTGATCGCATTTGTTAGGCAAAGTCCCTCTTGCAATTGTAAACAGTTGGATTTTTTTTAAGCAGCTTAAATTACCCTTCTCCAAGACCTTAAGTCTTTTTCTTTTTGTTTGAGATACTCACTCTGTCACACTGGGTATATTGGTGTGTCACCATCTTAGCTCACAACAACTTCAAATTCTTGGGCTCAAGATATCCTCCTGCCTCACTCTTCTAAGTAGCTGGGACTACAGGCGCCTGCCACAATGCCTGGCTAATTTTTCTATTTTTAGTAGAGATGGGGTCTTGCTCTTTCTCAGGCTAATCTCAAGCTCCTGAGCTCAAGGGACCTACCTGCCCCGGCCGCCCAGAATGGTAGGATTATAGAAAGATGTGAACCCCCATACCTGGCCAGAAGTCTTTTTCTTGATGCATGGTGAGGAAAATGTCAAACATTATTCCATGCATGGTTTATTTGATCAAGACATGCATTCCATACCTTGGTTTATTTGATCAGGACAGGCATCCTTATTTCCAAAGTCCTTTCTGATAATATGCAACATCCTTTTTCCCCTAGAGTAACCAGTTTTTCTTTTTCTATTTATCATAAGGCAGTTTCCCTCCCAGCATCTTATTTCTTGGTCCTAATGCATTTTCACTGATATCAAATTAGGGTTTTTTGTTTGTTTGTTTGTCTTTTGAGACAAAGTCTCAACCTATCTCCCTGGGCAGAGTGCCATGGCATCATAGCTCATAGCAACCTCAAATTCTTGGACTCAAGCAATCTTCTTGCCTCAGATTTTCTACTTTTAGTAGAGATGAGGTCTCGCTTTTGCTCAGGCTGGTCTTGAACTCATGATCTCAAGTAATCCATCCACCTCGGCCTCCCAGGGTGCTACGATTACAGGCATGAGCCACCGCGCCCAGCCTCAAATTAAGTATTTTAAATGCCTGGATTTTATGATTGTTCCTTCTCAGAAATCTAGGAATTGTGGTGGATTTGTTGTTAGTTTTTATTTAGTTTTTGGTGCTCTCTCTTTCTGGAATATTGACCTTAGTGGGGATACAGATAAGTTCTGTTGCTTTTTGTTTGTTTGTTTGTTTGTTTTTTGAGACAGAGTTGTACTATGTTGCCCTTCACAGCAATGTCAAACTCTTGGGCTTGCACCGTTCTCTTGCCTCAGCCTCCCAAATAGCTAGGGCCAGGTTCGAACCCACCAGCCCTGGTGTATGTCGCTGGCATCCTAGCCGCTGAGCCACAGGTGCTGAGCCTCCTATTCCTCTTTAAATGTGGAACAACAGCTCAGTTTCTCCCACTCTTCTCCATGAATATGTTATAGTCTTGAGCTCCTTGGTTCCATCACAAGTTGAATGAGAGCTTGCCCCTGAGCTAAATCTAATCCAGTTCTCGTGAATGTTTTTAAGGTCCTCGGATTTTTCAGTTGGGCAATTACAATATCCTCAGGATTAACTTAGGTTTTATAGATTGCCCACAGCAGCCCTGGAATTACTGGATTACTGGAACACAATGCCCCTTGTGACCCAGGATATACTGTAGATGGATGACCCACTGTGTATTCTGCCTTGCTGTACCAAGTTTTGAAGTTCTCGTGAAGCTTATCTTATGTATTTCAGAGCATCCTTTATTACTCATTTCAGGTGGATTCTTGTGGATTTCTTTTTTGTTTTCAAGGTCAATGGCAATATTCAAGGCCAAGAAATTTTTTTTTTTTTTTAGACAGAGTCTCAAGCTGTCGTCCTGGGTAGAGTGCCATGGCATGACAGCTCACAGCAACCTCAAACTCTTGGGCTTAAGTGATTCTCTTGCCTCAGCCTCCTTAGCTGGGCAAGGAGCACCAGCCACAGCACCCAGCTATTTTTGGGTTTTGTTTTTTTTTCTATTGTTGTTGTTGTTGTAGTTGTCCTCGTTTTAGCTGGCCCAGGCTGGGTTCGACCTGCCAGCCTCTGTATATGGCCAGCGTCCTAACCCAGGAAATTCTTAATTGTCCTCTTTGATGGCAGATTAACTAAGGCAGTTTATATGTATGGAGAGTATGTGTTTATCTGAATGTTATTTCTACATTTTCCTCTCTAGGCATCTCCCCTCAGATGGAGGTCACATGTGTGCCCACTCCCACAAGCACAGTGTCCTCCATAGGTAACACAAATGGAGAAGAGGTAGGACCTTCAGTCTACCTAGAAAGGCTAAAGATCCTCCGGCAGCGATGTGGTCTAGACAATGCAAAGGTACTGCTCCTTTCCTTCTGCGTGGGGCAGGGAGGGCAGTGACAAGCAGTTTAGGGAAGGCAGGCCCACAGAGATGTGGCTAAGTCTTGGTGCATGTTCTGGAACTGCATCTGGACCTGCTTGACCTGATCTGAGACCGTGTCTCCTCTTCTCTCAATAGCAGGATGACCGACCTCCTCTGACCTCATTGCTTTCCAAACCAGCAGTCCCTACCGTCGCCTCCTCCACAGACATGCTGCACAGCAAACTCTCTCAGCTCCGAGAGTCACGGGAGCAGCACCAGCATTCAGACCTGGATTCTAACCAGACTCACTCTTCAGGAACCATGACCACATCTTCCTCCTCCACAGCTAACATTGATGACTTGAAAAAAAGACTGGAGAGAATAAAGAGCAGTCGCAAATGAAGCTGCCCTGTTCCCCTGGCACCCTGCAGCTTTAGTTTACTAAACTAGAAGTCGTCATAGTTTAAAGTGGCCTCAGCAGGCCTAGTGTACACAAACTGGTTGTATGTATCATGCCGTGGAGCTGGGGGAGGAGTCGTGTGGCACAAGCATTTGCACATACTCTGCTTCTCTCCTTCAGCGTCCCGCCATTCTAGAAGACTGTCTGTGGGTTAGTTTAGTGTACAGACTTGTAAACAGCTGCCTTCCTCTCAACTCAGACTAGTTTCCAGATCCTTTTTTTTTTGTTTGTTTATTTTTATTTTCTCATTTGTAAAATTGTCCTAATCTTTCTTAGCTTTTAACTGTTAGAAACTCTTTACTAGTTTTCCTTTCATTTTGTGAGCTCTTCTCCCTGTCACCCCTGAAGGGTCACTGTATTCTGTATGAATGCATGGCATGGTACAACTAATTTAAGAGTCTTTTATAAATAAAGTTTGCATTAACTATACCTGTCTCCCAAGATGCTCCATATTTGGGAGTGTTGAGCAGTTATTTCTCTCACCTGTTTTGGTAGCAGTTGGGTATTGAGCCAGTTAAAGGTTAATTATTGCTTACAGAGCTTCACTTTTGCTTGACTGATGGCCATGGCGTTCTTCTATTCCTTTGGAACAGAAGGAACTTGCCTTTACTGTGTTCCACAGGTAGCTCCTATAGGAGCAAAATCTTATCCTTCCCTGTTTTGAGATTTTTTTTAAGCTATTTTATTTTAGTTATTTATTATTTATTTTTGAGACAGAGTGTCACTATGTTGCCCTTGGTAGAGTGCCATAGCGTCTCAGCTCACGGCAACCTCAAACTCCTGGGCTTAAGTGATTCTCTTGCCTCAACCTCCCAAGTAGCTGGGACTAAAGACACCTTGCCACAGTGCCCAGCTATTCTTTTGTTGTTGTCATTGTTGTTTAGCAGATGCAGGTCTGGTTTGAACCCACCAGCCCAGTGCATGTGGTTGGTGCCCTAACCACTGAGCTACAGGTGCCAAGCCCTGTTTTGAGATTTTGGTCATGACTTCTGTCCCATCATCACTGATGGTTCCAAGGAGCTCTTAGGCATTCTACCACTATGCTGCCCAAATGCGTGCAAGATTGCACCTCAGGATTATCTAGGCCACAGTGGTTCTCATGCTGTAACTGGGCTCAGATTCATTTGACCAATGGAGTTTGGGAAAGCTTAGTAGTTTCCTGCCTGGATATCTTGAGTTTCTTTTGGTCCAGATTAATGGTTGCTTTCCATACAGTCTGAGGAAGGACCAAAAAGTCAACTGAGTATCCACCTGCGGAATAAACGCCACATTTAGAAAAATTCTTCAGGATGAAGAGGTTCTTTTTGTTTTTAGGACAAAGATGTTGTAGATTGAGGGGGAGACTTTTTGGGCAGTCATATAATTCAAAGGAACATTTCTTTTATAGCCCACCCTCTTTTTTTTAACTGGAGAAATGTTGGCTGGGCAGCCTACTTGAGGGGAATGAAGCAGGAGGAGTGGTTGGCCCCAAGTCCAGGCCCACCGTGCTTCACAGGCTTGTAGGTGACAGAGAATCATCTCAGGCTTGATCTCCACCTGGTGGAAGGTCTTGCCATTGTAGACAACCACCATTTCAGGTAGGATGATAATGTCCCCCAGTGTCCCTCAGGTGTGTCTTCACAACCTCTGGCTTCTCCATGGGCGCCACCTCCTTGGCCTGACCCAAGCGCTTCAGCAGTGAGTCTGGCAGGCACTGTAAAGCTGCATCAGCTGCTCATAGGACATATCCAGGATCTGATCAAGGTCCACACCACGGTAGGTGAACTTGCAGAAGGTCCACTGCTGCTTTTGCTCCACTTCTGCCATCTTGTCTTCCCTCACAGCCCACCTTTTATTCAAGAAATGAAAGATTGAAGCCAGGCTTGGTGGGTCATGCCTATAATCCTAGCACTCTGGGAGGCCAAGGCAGGCAAATTACTTGAGCTCAGTTCAAGACCAACCTGAATAAGATAGAGACCCTATCTCTACTAAAAATAGAAAAACTACCCAGGCATTGTGGGTAGGTGCCTGTAGTCCCAGCTACTCGGGAGGCTGAAGCAAGAGGATCACTTGAGCCTAAGTTTGAACTATGAGCTATGATGCCATCGCCCTTTACCTAGGACAACAGATTGAGACTCTGTCTCAAAAGATAAAAAGAAATGAAAGACTGAAAATGAATCCTCTGTTGGTTTTCCAGGCACTGTTTTCAGGTGGCCCCTGCACCTCCTGAAATTTAAACTTGCCTCTCAAGACAGGAACATGGGAGAGGATATGTGTTTACTGAAGGGAAGATGGGCAAGTTTATTACTACGCTACAAGGACATATTTAGAAAGTGTGGCTGCGCTCAGGGTTGGAAATAGCACAGCTAATTTGAAAAACCCAAGTGCCCAGAGTGTATAGCACTGACAGCTATGATGTAGCAAAACAGTCTTGTGAGAATGTGTGCCCTTGTTTAATAAGCAGGTTCTGGGTGTTAACTAATTCTTAATCCCTTCCCCCTTGTTCTGGTTAAAGTTCTGGCTGCCAAGATCCTGCAAGCTCAACAATTTCCAGTTTTTACCTTCTGTTCCAGTCAACCAGAACCAAAGAATGAGGATAGAAAGCTGTTCTAGTTTTCTATTAACCTGAAAAATGAGGAAGAAAGGCGGGGGCAATGGTTCATGCTTGTAATCCTACACTCTTTAGAGTCTGAGGCAGGTGGATTGCTTGAGCTCACAAGTCCAAGAACAGCCTGAGCAAGTGTGAGACCATCTCTAAGAAATAGCTGGGCATTATGACAGGCGCTTGTAGTCCCAGCTACTCAAGAGGCTGAGAGAGAATCACTGGAGTGTTAAGTGCACAAGTTTGAGATTGCTGTTAGCTATGACACCATGGCACTCTACTGAAGTGACAAAGTGAGACAATCTCAAAAAAAAAGAAAAGAAAAAAAGGTGAGGTGAGGGGCTAAATGTAAAGATCCTAGGTCAAAAGCAATCACCACGTGGCATCTGCTCCATTCTTGATATACTATGGTCAAGGCAGACATTTGTCTTCACTCTTCCCCTGAGTTCAGGAGTGAGACATTTCAACATGGTCCTCCAGACAACCATGCTCCATCCCCTACCAGTGACCTGTGCCAACAGTAGCCTTAAAGAACATGCTGTGAAGTTCTGTGACACAATGTTTAAGTCAAATTATGAATCCATTTATATACCCTCAAGGTATCATTTCTTGGAAAAATTGCTCCAGTCTGATAACTGCTGCTTCAAGGAAAATTCGAGGAAGCAACAACATATGGTCTATTTGCAGGCACCAGAGGAGGGAGGTCAGTGGCAGAGCAACTTTGAGCAGCCAGGCCAGATGCCCAGTCCAGTCACCAGGCGTAGTGAGAATCCAAGTGGGAGCGCTGTATGGAAAGCTTCCCAGGGTTCTAGGCATGTGTTAAGCACACTAAGTTCTCGTCCTCAATCCTCATAACCTTACAAGGTAAGTAATGTCGTCATGCACATCTTTTATAACATACCATGGGCCCTTCATATCTGTGAGTTCTGCATCTCAGATTCAACCAACTATAGCTTGAAAATATTTGGGGTACGGGGCTCAGTGCCCATAGCACAGTGGTTACGGTGATCACCATGTACACCAAAGCTGGCGGGTTCGAGCCTGGCCCCAGTGTGCTAAACAATAATGACAACTGCAACAAAAAGTAGCCAGGCGTTGTGGTGGGCGCCTGTAGTCCCAGCTACTTTGGAGGCTGAGGCAAGAGAATCACTTAAGCCTGGGAGTTTGAGGTTGCTGTGAGCTGCGACGCCACAGCACTCTACTAAGGGCAACAAAGTGAGACTCTTATCTCAAAAAAAAAAAAAAAAAAAAAAAGTGCTGAGTCTTTTGAGGACATAGGCTTGACATTTTAATGACATGAAGAAGGATTCAGGGACTTGTCAAGAAACTCACTATTCTTATTCTGTCTCTTCTATGATCCTAGAATAAACTCTTTACAGCTCTTACAGCATAGAAAGTAAAAGCACAGGCATCTCTCTACTATGTTTCAAGTCCTACTTTGACCTTGAAGAAAGTACTTCATATCTGTTCACTTACCTACCTCTTGTGAAGATTAAATAAGATATTACATTAAAGCCCTGAGTATGGAACATTTAAATGCTCATAAATTCGACCTGCCATCTCCCTTCTCACCTGACCTCTTTTTTTTCTTTTCCCCTCCCCACCATCTGGCCCTGTTTTGAAGGTGGTAGATTTTTTTGTGTTTTTTTTTGGTTTGTTTGTTTTTGGCTAGGGCTGGGTTTGAATCCACCACCTCTGGTATATGGGGCCAACGCCCTACTCCTTTGAGACACAGGCACCACCCTAAGGGATGGATTCTTAAAACCTATCCTGTTTATCCAGCAGTATTACTGGCTCATCCTGAGCCCAGTCCACAGAGCTGCCCATCAATAGCACTGGGAGCATTGAGGATCATTGAGAAAAGAGTCACGTTTATTGAGAACTATAGTTCTAGAAACAAACCACAAAAATAATTCTTCCACTGGATTAGTTACTGTGATTTTTGCAGTGAGGAGGCCAGGATGTGAGTGGCCTTCTAGCCTCCAAACTGATCAATGACCTTCTGTATCCACTTCTTTAGGCGAAACACGTGTGTGTAGAAGCCATATTTCCCATCCCGGTCACAGCCTTCTCCCCATGACACAATGCCTATTTGATACCATCTGTCGTTATAGGGGCTCTGAGGAAGAAAGAGTGGATTTCCAATAAAGTCCAACATAACTGTTTCTGAATACTGTAGTATGTCCTCACCCACCTCTCCCCAACCCTGGAAGATCTACCCACCAGGGCCTGGCCTTTCTAAAAGCTTACCTTCATGACAAAGGGTCCCCCACTGTCACCTTCACAGGCATCCCCTCGTTTCCCTTCATCTGGCTTGTAACCTTGAGAGAGAACAGCAGTGCTCAGGAGCAAAGCTCAGAGTCCAGCCAGGAGAGTGCCTACTTGCCCCATTCTGGTCATCCTTGGCCTCTTCATTTCCTTAGCCCACACATACAATTCTTTTTTTTTTTTTTTTTTTTTTTTTCTTTCTTTTCCTGGGTAGAATGCTGTGGTGTCACAGCTCATAGCAACGTCAAACTCTTGGGCTTAAGCGATTCTCTTGCCTCAGCCTCCCAAGTAGCTGGGACTACAAGCCCCCGCCACAATGCCCAGCTATTTTTTGGTCGCAGTTGTCATTCTTATTTGGCAGGCCCAGGCTGGATTTGAACCCGCCAGCTCTGGAGTATGTGGCTGGTGCCCTAGCCACTGAGCTACAGACACTGAGCCACACACATCCAATTCTTTAGCAAAGTTTGTTAGGTCCCACCTTCAACAATTGTCCCACTTCTCACCACTTCTACCCTTGGCCAAGTCATATACATCCCTTCCCTGAACCACTAGTTTCCCTTATTCTACTTCACCCATCTACAATCTATTCTCCACCCAACAGGCAGGGTAATGCTTTTATTTATTTATTTATTATTTTTGAGACAGAGCCTCATACTGTCGTCCTTGGTAGAGTGCTGTGGCATCTCAGCTCACAGCAACCTCCAACTCCTGGGCTCAAGTGATTTTCCTGCCTCCGCCTCCCAAGTAGCTGGGACTACAGGCACCAGCCATAATGCCCAGCTATTGCAGCCGTCATTGTTGTTTGGCAGGCCTGTGCTGGATTTGAACCCACCAGCTCAGGTGTATGTGACTGGTGCTTTAGCCGTTTGAACCACAGGTGCCGAGCCAGGATGATGCTTTTAAAAAGTAAGGCAGGGCAGCGCCTATGGCTCAGTGAGTAGGGCACTGGCCCCATATACCGAGGGTAGTGGGTTCGAACCTGGCTCCAGCCAAATGGCCAGACAAAAAAAGATAGCCGGATGTTGTGATAGGCGCCTGTGGTCCCAGCTACTTGGAAGGCTGAGGCAAGAGAATCATCTAAGCCCAAGAGCTGGAGATTGCTGTGAGCTGTGATGCCACACACTCTACCGAGAGCAACACAGTGAGACTCTGTCTCGACAAAAAAAAAAAGTCAGACAAAGAAAGAAAAAAAAAATTTAAGTACAAAGAGTAAGTTAGATTACTGAGGGTAATGGTAGTTGCTTTTATCCAAATCTCCCCATACATCCTACACAAACAATACATAACATCATGAACAAAACCTACACAAAAAAACTATACCTTCAACATTACTAGAAAACAGAGAATCTCAAAACTTCAAATTAATTGTATATTTTATTGTCTGTACCCATATATTAATCTGAAACAAAAATTACTCATATAACTAATACCAAATCTTGTGTGGGAATCAGAATGGAAAAATTTTATCTACTGATAAAAACAGGTGCAATCAAATCAGGAATCTTAGGGTGGGTGCAGTGGCTCTTGCTTGTAATCCCAGCACTTGAGAGGCCGAGGCAGGTGGATTGCCTGAGCTCCCTGGTTCGAGACCAGCCTGAGCCAGAGCGAGACCCTGTCTCTAAAAAATAGCTGGGTGTTGTGGCAGGTGTCTGTAGTCCCAGTGACATGGGAGGCTGAGGCAAGAGCATTGCTTGATCCCAAGTGTTTGAGGTTGCTGTGAGCTAAGACGCCACAGCACTCTACCAAAGGCGACCAACAGAGACTCTGTCTCAAAAAAAAAAAAAAAAAAAATTAGGAATCTTGTAAATAAACTCAATCTACAAAACAATTATATTAAAACTAAATAGAAAGGTGCCTGTAGTCCCAGCTACTTGGGAGGCTGAGGCAAGAGAATTGCCTACACCCAAGATCTGGAGGTTGCTGTGAGCTGTAGATGCCACAGCTCTCTACCAAGAGCGACATAGTGAGACTCTGTATCTAAAAAAATAATAATAAATAAAAAAATATGACGGCGCCTGTGGCTCAGTGCGTATGGCGCCAGCCCCATATACCAAGGGTGGCGGATTCAAACCTGGCCCCAACCAAATTGCAACAAAAAAATAGCCAGGTGTTGTAGCTGTAGTCCCAGGACTACTCAGGAGCTACTCAGGAGGCTGAGGCACGAGAATCACCTGAGCCTTGGAGGTGGAGGTTGCTGTGAGCTGTGTGAAGCCACGGTACTCTACCGACGGTGATAGGGTGAGACTGTCTCTAATAAATAAATTAATTAATTAATTAATTAATCAGCTAGGCATTATAGCAGGTATCTGTAGTCCCAGGTATGTGAGAGGCTAAGGCAGGAGGATCACTTGAG
Organism: Loris lydekkerianus; assembly: GCA_963574355.1. Lineage (NCBI taxonomy): Eukaryota > Metazoa > Chordata > Mammalia > Primates > Lorisidae > Loris > Loris lydekkerianus. Next base: position 75,398 of record CAUYPK010046934.1, on the reverse strand, counting down.
CCCAGGAATTTGAAGTTGCTGTGAGTTAGTATGATGCTAGAGCACATTAGCCTGGGGCAACAGAGTTAGACTTTGTCTCAAAAATAAATAAATAAATAAATAAATGAATGAATAAAAACCCAAGTCAGAATTTCAAAAATTAAAAATAGGTAGACAGAACAACGGAAAGAAATGAAAAGCAGAAAGTGCTTGAAATGGAACTCAAAGACCAAAGAAGAAATTTGAGACCTTGAAGAAGAAACATAAAACAGTGGGAAAGAACTAATATTTAGAATATAATCATCGAAAACTTCACAAAATTAGCAGACAACTTGAACATATGTATTGAAAGACTCCATTGGGTACCTAGCAAAATTAACCTAAAAACAATCACTTCTGAAACATAGCCTAAAAAAACTGAAGCTTCAAAGATGAAGAAAACATCAAGTCCCACAAGCAAAAAGATCAAATACTTTACAAGAGCAAAACAGACTTTGATAAAACAACAAATGGCTTGGCACCTGTGGCTCAAGCAGCTAGGGCACCAGCCATATACACCTGAGCTGGAGGGTTCGAATCCAGCCCAGCCCACCAAACAATGACAGCTGAAACCAAAAAATAGCCAGACATTGTGGCAGGAGCCTGTAGTCCCAGCTACTTGGGTGGCGGAGGCAGCAGAATCACTTGAGCCCAGGAGTTGGAGGTTGCTGTGAGCTAGACAGCACTCTACGCAGGGTGACAGCTTAAGGCTCTGTCTCAAAAATAAATAAATAAATAAATAAATAAATAATAAAAAACAACAAATAAAGCAAGCAATATACTTTGTTTTAATTTTTTGTAAAAAAATAATTTGTAAAAAGTAATTTTAATGTATATATTTTAAGTTCAGGGAAAGAAAATGTGAGCCAGGAGGGGTTTTGTTTGTTGGTTTTGTTTTTCTTGAGACAGTCTCACTCTGTTGCCCAGGCTAGAGTGCCATGGCATCAGCCTAGCTCACAGCAACCTCAAACTTCTGGGCTTACACAATTCTCTTGCCTCAGCCACCCATGTAGCTGGGACTACAGGTAGGTACTACAATGCCTGGATAATTTTTCTGTTTTCTTACTAGAGACAGGGTCTCACTCTTGCTCAGGCTGGTCTTGAACTTCGGAGCTCGAGGGATCCACCCCGCCTCACCTGGCCAACCCAGGGATTTTTATATCCAACTAACCTGATCTTCAGGTGTCAAGACCGTAGAAAAACAGTTATAACAACTGGAAATTCTATAACAATCAGGAAATTCTACACCCATGACCCTTCTTAAAAAATCTAATAGACAAGTTTCATCTAAGCTTAGAATGTATAACTTCAGTGAAAGGACTGAATTAACTATTCAGACAAGTAGAAATAATGCAACTAAAAATATGAGAGCAATGGCTCAGCACCCGTAGCACAGTGCCTGTAGCATGAGCCACATACACTGAGGATGGCAGGTTCGAACCAGGCCCGGGCCTACTAAACGACAATGACAGCTGCAACAAAAAATAGCCGGGCATTGTGGGGGGCACCTGTAGTCCCAGCTACTTGGGAGGCTGAGACAAGAGAATCGCTCAAACTCTTAGAGTTTGAGGTTGCTGTGAGCTGTGATGCTACAGCACTCTACTGAGGGTGACATAGTGAGACTCTGTCTCAAAAAAAAAAGAGAGAGGAAAGTAAAATAAACTCATTGATATAGGCAATAGGTGGGAATTCAAAGGCATAACTGAAAGGTTATATAAGAAAACAAGAAAGGAACCAAGAGCATTATATTTTATTTATTTATTTATTTATTTATTTTTCTTAGACAGTCTCACTCCGGAAACCAACTAGAGTGCCGTGACATCACAGCTTATAGCAACCTCAAATTCTTGGGCTTAAGCAATCCTCATGCCTCAGTTTTTCTATTTTTAGTAGAGACAAGAGTCTTGCTATTCCCTAGACTGCTCTTAAACTCCTGAGCTCAAGTGATCCACCCACCTGGGCCTCCCAGAGTACTAGGATTACAGGCATGAGACACTGTGACTGGCCCAAGAGAATTTTATTTATTTATTTATTTTATTATTATTCTTTTTTTTTTTTAAGAGACAGAGTTTCACTTAGTCGCCCTTGGTAGAGTGCCTTGGCGTCACAGCTCACAGCAACCTCCAGCTCTTGGGCTTAGGTGATTTTCTTGCCTCAACCTCCCGCGTAACTAGGACTACAGGTGCCCACCACAACGTCAGGCTATTATTTTGTTGCAGTTTGACCAGGGTCAGGTTCGAACCCACCATCATCAGTATATGGGGCCAGCACCCTAGTCACTGAGCCACAGACGCCGCCCACCAAGAGCATTTTAAACAAGTGTAAGCCCAAAGATAATCACTAAGATAAAATCAAACCTTTCTAATATTTAAATGTTTTAAAAAGAAACGAAAAGACCACATAGAGGGAAAATACAACAAAAAACAGTGCATATAGTAATTACCAAATAGAGATAATTCTATCAATCATCAATATGAGTGGGCTTAACTCACCCATTTAAAAATAAAAAGAATTTTAGTTTGACTCACAAAGCAAGACCCATCTATGCTATATATAAGAGATACACCAAAAACAAAGTGATTCATAGAAGCTAAAATTAAAAGGATGGGCAAAGATATATCAGGCTACCGGAAATAAAAAGAGAACAGAGATAGTACTTCTGAAGTTGGAAATAATTTAAAGAAAGACACTTTTAATGCTAAGAGCCAAATTCACACTGAATAAATAACAGTTATAAATATCTGCACCAAATAACAAAGTGACCAGATGGATAAAATAAAAAACTACAAAAGGTCCAAGGAAGCAGATAGATATTAGGGGACCATGCATAATGACTCATCACCTGTAATCCTAGCACTCTGGGAAGCCAAACCAGGAGAACCACTTGACCTCAGGAGTTCGAGACCACCATAATTATTTTGCTCTTATAAAGAGCCAGACCCTGGCCTGGTGCAGTGGCTCAAGCCTGTAATCCTACCACTCTGGGAGGCGAGGTGGGTGGATTGCTTGAGCTCACAGATTTGAGACCAGCATGAGCAAGGGCAAGACCCCATCTCTACCAAAAATAGAAAAACAGGCAAGAGGATCGCTTGAGGCTGAGTTGGAGGTGGCTGTGAGCTTACACCATGAGCAATTAATAAGTAAGCCTATTATTTTTCCATTATCTGCCTCATTAATTCTATTTTTGGCACTCTACCCAGGGCAACAGCTTGAGAAAAACAGCTCTGTCTAAAAAAAAAAAAAAAAGAAAGAAAAAAAAGAAAAGAAAAAGAAAAACTGAGGCAAGAGGATTGCTTGAGACCAAGAGTTAGAGGTCACTGTGAGCTATGATGCCATAGCACTCTACCCAGGGACTCAGTCTCAAAAAAAAAAAAAAAAAATGGCTGGGCGCTCATAGCTCAGCCACATACTCTGGGGCTGGTGGGTTCAAACCTGCCCCAAGCCTGCTAAACAAAAATACATAGCTGAGCGTTGTGGCGGGTGCCTGTAGTCCCAGCTACTTGGGAGGCTAAGGCAAGAGAATTTCTTAATCCCAAGTGTTTGAGGTTGCTGTGAGCTGTGACACCATGGCACTCTACCAAAGGCAACAGTGAGACTCTATCAATTAAAGAAAAAGAGCAAGACACCATCTCAACTAAAAGTAGAAAAACTAGCCAGTTGTGATGGCAGGCACCTGTAGTCCCTGCTATTTGGGAGGCTGAGGCAAGAGGATCATTTTGACCCAAGAATTTGAGGTTACTGTGAGTGTCTCCAAAAAAAAATTTTTTTTTTAAAGATAAAAACAAGAGCAGTGCCTGTGGCTCAAAGGAGTAGGGCGCCGGCCCCATATGCTGGAGGTGGTGGTTTCAAACCCAGTCCCTGCCAAAAAAAACACAAAATGAATAAATAAAGATAAAAAACAAAATTAATGAGGCATATAATGGAAAAATAATAGGCTTACTTATTTAACTAGTCAAATTCCTAACTATTTGTTTTTGCAAAACTGGCAAAGCAGTAGCTAATTTATTCAAGAAAAATAAGAAAGAAATCACAAATATATAAAATTAGGTGCCAAGGAGAAAAAAATAAAAAAACAATACACTGTAGCACTCCAGACAAAATAGTAGTAGGCCAGAGGCAGTGGCTCATGCCTGTAATTCTAGTACTTTAGGAGGCCAAGGCAGATTGCTTGAGCTCAGGAGTTCCAGACCAGCCTGAACAAAAGCAAGATTTCTGTCTCTACAAAAAATAGAAAAATTATCTGGATGTGGTGGCACCTAGAGTCCTAGTTACTTGGAGGCTAAAACAGGAAAATTGCTTCAGACCAGGAATTTGAAGTTGCAGTGAGCTATGGCCACAGCACTGCACTCTAGCTGGAGTGACAGAGTATCTTAAGAAAAAAAAAAAAAGCATGGCTCGGCGCCTGTGGCTCAAGTGGCTAAGGTGCCAGCCACATACACCTGAGCTGGCGGGTTCAAATCCAGCCCGGGCCTGCCAAACAACAATGACAGCTGCAACCAAAAAATAGCCAGGCATTATGGCAGGTGCCTGTAATCCCAGCTACTTGGGAGGTGGAGGCAGGAGACTCTCTTGAGCCCAGGAGTTGGAGGTTGCTGTGAGCTGTGATGCCATAGCACTCTACCCAGGGTGACAGTTTGAGGCTCTGTCTCAAAGAAAAAATAAAAAATAAAAAAGGGTGGCGCACGTGGCTCAGTGGGTAGGGCACCGGCCCCATATACCTAGGATGGAGGGTTCAAATCTGGTCCCGGCCAAATTCAACAAAAAAATAGCCAGGTGTGTGGCAGGCACGTGTGGTCCCAGCTACTTGGGAGGCTGAGGCAGGAGAATCACCTGAGCCCTAGAATTAGAGGTTGCTGTGAGCTGTGTGAGGCCACGGAACTCTACAGAGGCTTATAGGGTGAGATTCTGTCTCTTAAAAAAAAAAGAAGAAGAAGAAGAAGAAGAAAAATACACTAGTAGATTTGAACATATGGGAAATCTTTTTTTTTTTTTCAGTTTTTGGCCAGGGCTGGGTTTCAACCCACCACCTCCGGCATATGGGGCCAGCACCCTACCCCTTTGAGCCACAGGCACCGCCCAGAGAAATCATTCTTGGATAGAATGATTCAACATCAAAAACATGTCATTTCAGCTCGCTGCCTGTGGCTCAAGCAGCTAAGACGCCAGCCACATACACCTGAGCTGGAGGGTTCGAATCCAGCCCAGGCCTGCCAAACAATAATGACAGCTGCAACCAAAAAATAGCCAGGCATTGTGGCGGGCACCTGTGGTCCCAGCTACTTGGGAGGCGGAGGCAGGAGAATCGCTTGAGCCCAGGAGTTGGAGGTTGCTGTGAGCTGTGATGTCACTGTACTCTACCCAGGGTGACAGCTTGAGGCTCTGTCTCAAAAATAAATAAATAAATAAATAAAAATTTCTTTAAAAATAAAGTCATTTCTCCCTGTTAATTTATAAATTTATCATAATCCCAATTTTTTAAAAAAAAGCTTTTTTTTGAGACAGTCTCATTATGACGTCCTTAGTAAAGTGCGGTGGCCTCACAGCTCACAGCAACCCCAAACTCATGGGCGTAAGTGATTCTCTTGCCTCAGCCTACTAAATAGCTAGGACTACAGGCACCCACAGCAAGTCCCAGCTATTTATTTATTTAGTTAGTTAGTTTTTTGTTTTTTGTTTTGTTTTTTTTGAGACAGAGTCTCATTTTGTCACCCTCGATGGAGTGCTGTGACATCACCGCTCACAGCAACCTCAAACTCCAGGACTTAAGCCATTCTCTTGCCTCAACCTCCCAAGTAGTTGGGACTACAGGCACCTGCCACAACACCCAGCTATTTTTTTTTGTTGCAGTTGTCAGTGTTGTTTAGCTGGCCCAGGCCAGGTTCAAAAACGCCAGCCTCAGTGTATGTGGCTAGTGCCAGAACCACCGTGCTATGAGTGCCCAGCCAAAAATAAGGCTTTTCTATGGAGCTAGGCAAGTTGGAACTAAAGTTCATATGGAAAAACAAACATGGAAGAATTGCTAGGAAAATATCAGGGAAATAAGACAACGAAGTGAGGGGCGGCACCTGTGGCTCATTGAGGAGGGTGCCGGCCCCATATACCGAGGGTGGCAAGTTTGAATCTGGACCCAGCCAAACTGCAACAACAACAACAAAAATAGCTGGGCATTGTGGCAGGTGCCTGTAGTCCCAGCTACTGGGGAGTCTGAGGCAAGAGAATTGCCTAAGCCCTGGAGTTGGAGGTTGCTATGAGGCTGAGGCGGGTAGATTGCCTGAGCTCACAGGTTTGAGACCAGGCTGAGTAAAAGTGAGACCCCCAACTCTAAAAATAGCTGAGCATTGTGGCAGGCACCTGAAGTCCAAGCTATTTGGGAGGCTGAGACAAGAGAATCACTTGAGCTTAAGAGTTTAAGGTTGCTGTGAGCAATCAGGCCAGGCATAGTGGCTCATGCCTGTAATATTAGCACTCTGGGAGGCCAAGGCATGTGAATTGCCTGAGTTCAGGAGTTCAAGACCAGTCTGAGCAAGAGCATTTGTTTTTGTCTTCAGTCTGACAGTATATAGTCAAAATACGGTACTGTGTTCAAAAGTTTCTTACTTAGGTTAACTGTCCTTCCTCTCCTCTGTTATTAAGTTATTTTTAATTTTTCTTTCTTTTTTTTTTTGGAGACAGGGTCTCAAGCTGTTGCCCTGGGTAGAGTGCTGTAGCATCACAGCTCACAGCAACCTGAAACTCTTGGGCTTACATGATCCTCTTGCCTCAGTTTTTCTATTTTTAGTAGAGATGGGAGTCTTGCTCTTACTCAGGCTGGTCTAGAACTCGTGAGCTCAAGCAATCCACCTGCCTCGGCCTCCCAGAGTGCTAGGATTACAGGCGTGAACCACCATGCCTGGCCTGAAATGTTAATGATTTATTTATTTATTTATTTGAGACAGAATCTCATTTTGTTGCCCTGAGTAGAGTGCCAGGGCATCATAGTTCACAACAACCTCAAACTCTTGGGTTCAAGTGATCCTCTTGCCTCAGCCTCCCAATTAGCTGGGACTACAGGTGCCCCCCACAACACCTGGCTACCTTTAGAGATGGGGTCTTGCTCTTGCTCAGACTGGTCTCAAACTCCAGAGCTCAGGCAATCCACCCACTTCAGCCTCTCAGAGTGCTAGGATGAGAGATGTGAGCCACCACATCTTGCGTCTACATAAAAAATTTTTTAAGTTTTTCAAATAAGTCAGATCATTTATTCACCTGCCCCAAACTCCATAGTAAGTTCCCATCTTACTCAATAAAAGCCAAAGTCCTTCAAGGCCCTAAGGAAAAGTGCTTGTATGCTGCCTCCCACCACCTCCATCTTATCCATTGGTGCCCTTCTTATGTTTACTGAGCTCCAGCCCCACCCTGAACTCCTAAGACAAGACAAGCATACTCCTGCCCCAGGGCCTTGGCATCTGCTGTCTCCTGGGCCTACAGAGCATTCCCCTAGATACACCTGGCTGACTCCTTCCTTCACTCGCCCAGTCTTTGCTCAAACACCACCTTCTCAGAGAGGCCTTCTCCAGCCTCCTCCAACCACACCAGTGAGAAGATCACCTCCTCATATCTCCCTTACTATACTTTGTTTTTCTTCATAGCACTTTCAGGGATTGATGTTCTGGACCGGTTTGTTGATGTTCCCTCTTTCTAGGAAGGAAGCTCTCCAAGGATATAAGCATTGTCTGTTTGGGCCCCTGTTGCATATACCCTAGAATGCTACCTGGAACATGGTAGGTAGGTGCTCAATAAACATTTGCTGAATGAACCACTGACTCACTGGATGAATGAATGAATGAATGGTGTTTCCTCACCCCACAGCCTCCTGTTGCTACTCAGCTCACATATACTGAACACTTTGCTGGTGACTGGCACCATGCCAAACATGTTCTCATATCACATAACCTTATAGAATAGAAGCTTTGTCCTCCATTTTACAGAGTGAAAAAACTGAACCACCAAGAGGTTAGGCAACTTGCCCAAAGTCATATGGCTTGTAGGGGACTAGAGCCAAGACTTGAACCCAGGTTAGTACTTGTAACATGTCCAGTCCTCCCAACCTCAGACCCTCTTGGTCCCGTGGTCTGTAAGGCTCAGAATTACCAGCACAGAACATGTTGTCAGTGATGCGTATCCGGGTAGAGGCCTTGCAGACCTGCCGCTCCACAAGGGGCAGATTCACCACCTGCAGAACCTTGGGCTGCCCCTCTTCAGTGCTGGGTGTCCACTTCTCCTTCAGGTTGCCCCAGCCTGTCACTCGCCCTTTGTATCCAGCCCGGAACAATCTTTAGGGAAGGGAAAAGGACCTGGTGAGAACCAGCTCCTAGAAGAGCTTCTTGGCCCCAGCTCCATTCATTAGTGACCAAAACCTAAAACACTGATGCTGGAAAAAACTTTTAGGTTCACTCCAAGAAATAGGCCTGGAAAAGGAGAAGGGACTTAAGGAAGGCTACTCAGCATCAGAGCCAGGCCTGCACCCAGCCTCTGCCCCCTCAGCCAGTAGCCCTCTGGCCACCCCACCTGGCTACTATCTCCTTGTCGGGCAGGCACACGGGGCGAATGTAGTCACTGAAGGTGATGGGCTTCTTGAGCTTCAGCAGGGCAATGTCCCTGTCCAAGTTCTCCCGCCAGTTGTACCTGGGGTGGATGTAGACTTTTTCCAGCATGGAGATCTTTTCAATGTTTCGCTCGTACCTGTGCAGAGCCCAACAGAGCAATGGAGAAGCTGTAGGTCCACCCAATGAGGACCAGCCAGTTCCCTGAGGAAGGAAACTGCCTGCTCTCAGGCTCCAGGAGTCAGGGTGACCACCCCCAGCCGCTTCATTCTGGCCCTAAAGCCGCACAGGGCTTTGGAGTCGGATAGCCCAGGCAGGGGAGCTGGAGGCAAACAAGATTTCATCCTCTGTCCCTAGCTTCCAAGCCTTGGTCAGGACATGGCCAAATGGACCTTCCAACAGGGCCTGCTGGGATGTCATATTGTGAGGGATGTACAGACATAGCCCACATGCCCCAAGGTCACCAGAACCCCTCATGGTCCCTTGAGGACTCAGACCTCCACCAGACACCCATGGACCCCAGGTTCTGTACCTGGTACGGGAGTGCTTGCCAATGCGCACCAGAATGTCATTCTCAGTGAAGTTCTTGTCCCAGGGTGGGTACAGGAGGCAGTGGGCAGCAGTGAGGACCCAACGGTCACTGATGAGGCTAGCTCCACACAATAGCTCCTGGGGATTCTTCTGGAAAAGCATCACCTGCCTGGGAAGGAAAGCAGGAAGCTTAGGAGCTAGGGGTTGCCCTTCTACCTACTCTGGTCTAAGACCTAGTGGGACAGAGCTGCCTCTTAGGTCCAGGTCCCAGCTTGGCCTGGCTGCCCTTGGGGACTGGATCCTCTACAATGATGAGGGGTGGCTTTATGTTTTTTATACCCCCTTCTCCAGCTTTTTCCAGTCCAGAGTTGACACAGCTTAGCACAGCTCTGGAGTCAAAAGAACTGGAGTCAAATTTTGACCGTGCAACCCATTAGTAGCTGCTTGGGATAGTCACTTAATTCATACAGCCTCAGCTTCACCATCTGCTTAGGACATAGAAATAATGAACCTGATCCCACAGGGGTTCTGTGAGAGAGGTGAGGTCATGGGTGCTCAGCTATTATTATCCATGGGCAGGGTGGTCTTCCATTGCTGGGGGGTGGTGGTGCAGGTAGCATGTGCCCACACGGTGTGAGGTAGTGCAGCCCCAACGCACCAGGGCGCGATGCCGATCTCCGCATCCCAGCCCTCCACAATGCGCCCCTCTATGTAGGACTCCAGAAGTTCCTCTTCTGTTTTGTCCTTCACTGACTTCTTCTCAAACAGAGGCCGCAGCCCACAGTCTGCAGAGCAAGCCAGGTTGTAAGGGGCCGATCCAGGCCACCAGCCCCACAGCCCCTGCACAGTGATGCCAAAGCCTCACCTGCCTCCCCGGCACCGAAGGTCTTCGGATTGAAGAAGGTCTGGAATTCACTGGTGGTGGTGCGCCCTTCAATGGCTGTGTCCGGGTCCAGCTCATCTCCTTCCTCGTACATAGCCTCTTCTGGAGGGACCCAGGCACTGGCTGGGACTGGGCTGGGCTATTCATCACCTACCTCTAGGACCCTATTACCCCTATTACCCTAGATGGACTTAAGGCCATCTGGTACAGGATTAAGAGTGCATATATGCCTGGGTTATAAAGTAATGTAACCTCCCAGAGCCTCAGTTTACTTATCTGCAAAGTGGGCATAGGACCTACCACCACCCAGTCACTATAAGACTATAACAAACCCACTCAGCTAGTAAACCTAAGATAAGACTGTTGGTCTTTATTTTCCCCTAGGCTCTGTCCTCTGCATTTCAAGCCCCCTGCCCTGTATGCTCACCACAGTAGTTGAGGTCACAGTACTCAAAGTCACCAGGCTTATCTGCCACATAGCACCATGCACCCTCCTCATCCCCATCTGGGTTGCGACAGAAGTTCTCCACCAGCGGCACCTCTGGGCTAAAGTCTTGGTCTTTGCTCAGAGCCTTGGCCTCTGTGCTGGCCCAGGACAGGCAGGGGGACCCCTGTGTGGTCACAGCCAGGCGTCCCTGGTACTGCTTGCCTCGATCAGGGATGCACTGCTCCCGCGGAGGTGACTCATTCAACCTGGAGCCTTTGGAGCGAGCAGTCATCTCAACAGTGGAATGCTCTTGGCCTGGTGGGTGAGGAGGCAGGGAGTAGCGTGAGCAGAACCACACACTAAGCCAGACACATGAGGATTGGATCCCTGTCTTGCTGCTTTTTAAGTGACCTTGGGTCACTTAACCCCTCTCTGAGGTCACCAATGTCATTCTTGCAGGTTTGTGGAGAGGGTTAAACAAAATATACAGCACAAGTGTCTGACACAAAATAAACCAGTGATAGTAAGCAGATAACCCCACCAGGGCTATCTGTAATCAACTGGTAGTGACTGTCTAAGAGGATTCTGTTTTTACAGGGGCACAGCAGGAAAGATTGCTGGAATCCACTAAGGATGTCTCACCTGGCAGTAGGTCAGTTTCTCCATGTCTGCAACATGCTTATCATTAGTGTGTATGTTGAGTGGAGAGTAAAGGTAGCGAGTTTCGCTAGGATGATTAGTAACTTTCTAGAAGACTAGTCTCAGGATCAAATAATGGATCCAGCAGGGATGCACAGAGAACAAAAAACGCCAACACATGTTTGGAGGATGAAAGTAAGGGTACAAATTCCCATCCTTTGCCCTGTGACTTTTACAGGCTGAAGTATATTTCACCTCTTAACTTTGGCCTTGAACATGTACTTGCTATGGCCAATGGAACACAGGCACAAGTGACTATGCCAGTTCTAAGCTTAGGCTTTAGGACAAATGGAGTGGCTTGGCTCACGTAGTGGTTAGGGTGCCAGCTACATACATCAGGACTGGTGGGTTTGAACCTGGCCTGGGCCTGCTAAAAAACAATGACAATTGCAACAAAAAAAAATAGCCAAGTGTTATGGTGGGTGCCTGTAGTCCCAGCTACTTGGGAGGCTGAGGTAAGAGAATCACTTAAGCCCAAGAGTTTGGAGTTGCTGTGAGCTGTGACATGGCACTCTACCAAGGGTGACAAAGTGAGACTCTGTCGGGTGATGCCTATGGCTCAGTGAGTAGGGCGCCAGCCCCATATACTGAGGGTGGCGGGTTCAAACTTGGCCCTGGCCAAACTGCAACAAAAAATGGTTGGGTGTTGTGGTGGGCACCTGTAGTCCCAGCTTCTCAGGAGGCTGTAGCAAGAGAATCGCCTAAGCCCAGGAGCTGGAGGTTGCTGTGAGCTGTGACACTACAGCACTCTACCGAGGGCAACGAAATGAGACTCTGTCTCAAAAAAAAAAAAAAAAAAAGACAAATGGTGTATGTCTGCTCACTTTTTGTGCTCCTGCCATTACCATGAGAAGATATTCCCCAAGCATTTGCTGCCTTTCAGCCTTAGCCCCAGAGCAATTCGGGGCCAATAGCAGCAAGAAGCCATGCTCAGCCAGAGCCATTGTTTGAAGCAGAACCACACAGCCAAACCTGCATCACTTGACCCCACAGACACATCAGCAGATGCAGACGACCTAAACAGAGCCACTCCCACCAACCCTCATCACAGAAGGAAGAAATGCTAATGTGGTATGCCTCGGTGATGTTGCAATGGTTTGTTTGGCAGTATTATCATGATTATGCTATCTAACACACTATGGGAAATAATTACAGAATCATGAAGGGCTGAATTGCATGCAGCTTGCTCTGATGCTCAGAATAGGGTGTGTAGTCTGAATGGCTAGGGAAAGTTTCCTAGAGGGAAGGGCACCAGAGCAGGATGTAAGCATGTTTAGAATATGCCACAGCCTGGATCGTAAGGAAGTAAGGACCAGAGAGGGGAAGGGCGCTGGCAGCCAACTCCCCAGATCCCCAGACTTCATTGATCAACAGGTACAAATGTGTTTTGAATGCCTGCCAGGCCCCATGAAGGGCCTTGGCCATGGACTGGGTCATCACCCCAGGCTCACCACAGACAGGGATGCTGCACTCCTCCCTCCGCACGGTGGGGTCTGTGGTGTAGCACCAGGGTCCTGTGGTGCTACCGTCTGGGTTGCGGCAGAAATTCTCCTGCAGGTCAGCCCCCGGATGGCTGGTGGAATTGACTCTGAAATAGAAAATTGCTCAGTAGAATGCTGTGCCTCCCAGTTTTCCTGCTTCCTGTCCTCAGGCCCTGGGGGACAGACCTGTCCATTACTCACTCAGGCTTATGTGGGTAGTGACTCCGCCATAGCTGGCACTCGATGCCTGAGTGGGTAAAGTTCACATGCCCTCGGTAGTTCATACCCAGACCCTCAGCACAGTTACCTGCAGAGACCAGGTCAACATCAGATCCTGAGGATCTGTCCCCATTTCTTAGCAGACCTCTGTCTATCCATCCTCACCAAGCTCTCTCTGCTTCACTATCCTTAATCTGCTCTTGCTCAGCACCTCCCCTGAGCCCAGCAATTCGCCAATCCATTTAACAGTAGTTACCAAATATTCACTGAGTACCCACCATGTGACAACCATGTGACAGGCACAGTGCTGGGTACTAAGGACATATTGATGAATAAGACAGTCACAGTCAAGGGAGGTGCCTGCTCTCATGGAGCTTCTGTTCAGTGGCTCCTCACGGCCAGCAGGATGAAAAAGTAAACAAGGTTCTTTTAATCAGGCCCTGGTCTGCCTGTCCCTGTCAGCTTGGCTCCTTGGGCCTCAGTGCCTTTGCACATACTGCTTCGTCTGCCCACAGGGCTCTCCTGTTTGTTCATCAATGCATCCCACAGGCCAGGCAGAACTCTGCTTCTTCTGGAATCCATCTATCCTGGTAGCAAACCAGATGCTCTTTCTCTTGTGTTTTCTTGGCACCTTGAACAGAGCATTTCTAGCAATCACTTCATTTTGTATTTTTGTTTTCCAATGAGATTGTGAGTTCTTTGAAGGGAGGGACTGTATTTGATTTTCTTAAAATCCCCTAACACAGTGCCTGGTAGGGCTTAATACACATAAATTACTTGTTGAGTAAGTTATCTAACAAGTGAAAGCATGCCCAGTGAGTAGAGTGCCATGTAGAGAAACTTGTTGTCATACTGAAGATGTGTTCAGAATGCTGGGAAGGAGGGAGGAGGCTCCCTGAAGGTGGTAGCTTTTGAACCAGTCCCTGAAGGACAGGAAAGTGTTCCAAAGGTGGTGATGGTTGCTCCAGAGGAAAGTAATAACATAAGCAAGGCCCAGGAAATAGAAACACTTTGGCGTATTTAGAGATGTCCTTGCTGTTAGAGTAGCTGTGGGTTTGGGTTCATATTTGGTGCAGTGGGAGGGCAGGCTAGGAGAGTGTTCCAGGCTAAGAAGCCTGTGGTTTACTCTGTGTGTTGGGGGAGCCCCTAAAGATTTTGGAAAACAAACATATGATCCAAACTCTTACAAGGGTGGGCACAACCTCAAGCAAATGAAAGACAGACCTTAAATATTAAGGTATTATCCCTTCATTCAGTTGTTCCTCCAGCATTAATCATCTTTTTTTTTTTTTTTTGAGACATAGTCTCACTCTGTTACCCTCAGTAGAGTGCCATGGCATCATAGCTCACAGCAACCTCAAATACTTGGGCTCAAGCAATTCTCTTGCCTCAGCCTCCCAAGTAGCTGGGATTATAGATACCAGCCACCACGCCTGGCTATTTTTAGAGATGGGGTCTCACTCTGCCTCAGGCTGGTCTAAAACCTGTGAGTTCAGGCAATCCACCGGTCTTGGCCTCCCAGAGTGCTGGGATTATAGGTGTGAGCCACTGCACACAGCCAGCATTAATCATCTTACTAACTGCTGGATACAGAGCTTGATGCAAAGATACAACCTTGACCTCGGGAACAGAAGGCAACAGACTGCCACCGCTGGACCATGCTCCTGACCAGCCCCTGCCCTCCTCTTCTCCCAAGCCCCCCCATCAGCCCCACACCCTGTGGTCAGTTGCTCACCTTCCATACAGTCATTGAACTTTTCTCGTGGTTTCCTCACTGACGCACAAGCTGGAAAAGACCCAGAAACAGCTTTTGGATTGGGGTGAGGGAGGATGGGCTGAGTTGAGGATGAGTGGGATGAGATTGAGAAAAAGAGATGGATAGAAGAAAGGAAAGAAGAAAGGGGGTGGGGTGGATGGATGGATGATTGGATGTACCAAAAGATTCACTGGGATAGAACATTCCCTAAGTGGGGTCCCCAGGCCTCCCTTCCTGGGGCAAACCCTTCCCAATGCTCACCTGTGTACTTGGCCCAGAATACATCCTAAAAAACAAGGGCTGGAAGTAAGACTATGGCAGGATCCTGTTTTGTTTTGTTTTAGTAAACTTTACGTCTTCTCCTCATAATTTCCTCTTTACTTCACCTTGGTCACATAGGGGGCAGACTCTACACAGGTTTGTGGCAGAATCTCCTACTTTTGTCTCCAAAAGGAGAAGAGCATTTGATGACCGGGAGTCCCCCCAACACACACACCAAGACTGAACAGGGATACACTTGGGCTAGGGGAGATGGGAGAAGAGGGAGTGTTTGGCCCCAGCAGAGACTCCCTCCAGAAGGGGAAGGCTGCACAGGAACTCTAAGAATACTGAGGCCTGAGCCCAAGGTTCCTGGGCTCCAGAGTCGCAGTCCCCAAGGGGTGGCACAGAAGCAGCAGAAAGACTACAGCTGAAGAGATCCAGTGGGCCAGGGCCATGGGCTCCAGAAAGCCTTATCACAGACAGATGTCTGAAGACAGAGGAGGCCTCCCAAGGTCATGGAGCTGCACTAGACTCTGGAACCTTGTCACAGCCCAGGGGTAGGGACCCCCCAAGAAAGGCTGGGGCTCCCCATCTTGCCAGCCCAGTAAAATGGGACTCAGAGTTGAAATTAAGTTCTCAACAGCAAAGAAACTTCCAGCAAAGAAGAGAGGAAGTTCCTCACTCTCCTACCCTGTGGCTCTAGAGCTATGCCCATGAGGGACGCTGACCCCCTCTGAGCAGCACAGTGCTCACCGTGGTGCTGGACAACTCCAGGGCCTCGAAAGCCTCCTCGTAGCTGCATGGCTCCTCCAAGCACTCCCGCTCCAGGTTGTCCTTGCGCAGCTCCTCCAGGAAGCCACTATTTGCACGGCGGACCCGCTGGAGCAGCGACAGCGCTTGCTGAGGGGCCAGGAACACTGCAGTGGGAGGGTTGTGGGACAGTAGGCTCTGGAGCCAAGCTGTCTTGGAAGCATGTCTGCCCTGCCCCACCAGCTTCTGCAAGGGGGTATCTAGGATGGTGGAAGTACCCAGAAGGCTGCTGAATGAAGCCCCCTAGCTCCCTGCCTTTCATTGGTTGCCTCAGCCCACTCCCCACTTTGACAGAGAGAAGCAACCACCCTCTGGCCAGCCCCAGAGCTCCTGGCTCCTTCTCTAAGCTAGACACCCTGGGCTGGGACCCACCTAGGGGATGGTCCCCCATGTTCTCTGTGGAGCCAGGAGATCCCAGCCTGTGAGCCCCCTTACCATGCTGGCTGTGCACAAGGCTACACAGGGCAGCCAGGGTTAGACAGCCAGGTAGCCGCAGGCCTCGGACGTGCACCATAGTGTGTCGGCTCCTGGGACTCTGAGAGACTATCCTGACCCCTGCAAGTTAATGTTGAACTAACATGAAGAAATCAGCAGAGAGGTAGAGGTCATTGGGTCAGGGCCATAAGGACAAGTGGACAGATAGTCCTCCTGCCTGCCCCCGCCATCCAGGAGGACAGGTCCTCCTGGGAACTGAGATGGTTTGGGAGAAAGTCACAGAGAACAGGTCCCTGTAATGCCATCGCCCACCACTTTCTCCCCTGTAACATGGGTGAGCTTGGGCCAGTGGGGCTGTAAGAACTTCCTGAGGCTCCACCCAATCCTGACACACAGAGATGGCTGCTCTTAATCTCTGTATGACTCAGTTTCCTTATCTGCACAATAATAATAGTTTGTTGTGAGGACTAAAGGAAATTATGAATATAAAACCCATGAAATATAATCAGTGCTTCGTAATCATATCTACGTACGTAAACCATCAGGGAGGTTTGTATAATCACCATACACAGTTATAAGGAACAGAGGCGAGGGTGTGGCTGCCTCCTCGATGGAGGCAGCCCTGGGGGTTGAAACAACCAATCTTAGCCCCCACTTCCCAACGACTGATGGAATACCCCATGTCTTCCCCTTTCCTGTCAGAGTGCTGTGAAGGTATGTTTGTGTGGTGGGTGTCTAGGACAAGGAGCCAGGCCCAGGGCCTCTTGGGCCTTTGGTCTATCTTCTTTCAACTCCCGGGACCTGCTGTCTGCCCCAGAGCAGGGGCAGGGTCCTTTTCTCTCCCCTGCCTGTCTGTGCTGGGCCAGACCTGGGCTTCTGACCCTACACTATCCCTCAGCCCCACCCTATCCCTTCCCACTTCCTGTTTGCAGTATGCAAGGTAAATATTAGTCCTGGGTCTAAGTAGGACAGAGGGACAAAGAGCAGGAACCCCAGGAAATGCAGTTTCTTGTTCTGCTTTGCCTGTCCTTCTGGTCTGGCTGTTTGGGGTCTGGACCATGGTCATGTACAGTTTGGGAAGAGAGAGGGTCAGCAGAGAATTAGGGACTAAAAGGCTAGAATGCAGTAGTGACATTGTAACTCACTGGAACCTTGAACTCCTGGGCTCAGGTGATCCTTCCACCTCAGCCGTCTCAGTAGCTGGGACTACTGCTAATTTTTTTTATTTTTTGTAGATAGGGTGTTGTTCTTGCTCAGGCTGATCTCAAACCCCTGATCTCAAGCAATCTTCTTGCCTTAGCCTCCCAGAGTGCTAGGATTACAGGTATGAGCCATCACAACCGGCCTAGTTTTGTTTTGATCAAAAACTATGAATAAGGGAAGCACCTGTGGGTCAGTGGGTAGGGTGCCAGCCCCATATGCCAAGAGTGGCAGGTTCAAATTTAGCCCTGGCCAAACTGCAACAAAAAAATATTTGGGTGTTGTGGTGGGTGCCTGTAGTACCAGCTACTTGGGAGGCTGAGACAAGAGAATTGCCTAAGCCCAGGAGTTGGGAGGTTGCTGTGGACTGTGTGACACCACGGCACTCTACCGAGGGCAGTGAGACTCTACCTCTACAAACACCCCCCCCCAAAAAAAAAAAAAAAAAAAAAAACAAACTATGATTAAGGGCCAAGGGCGATGGCTCACGCCTGAAATCCTAGCACTCCAGGAGACCCAGGCAGGAGGAATGCCTGAGCTCAGGCGTTCCAGACCAGTCTGAACAAGAACGAGACCTCAGCTCTAAAAAATAGCCAGGTGATGTGGCAAGTGCCTGTACTCCCAGCTACTCGGGAGGCTGAGGCAAGAGAATTGCTTGAGCCCAAGAGTTTGATGTTGCTATAAGCTATGATGCCATGGCACTCTATCAAGGGCGACAAAGTGAGACTGTCTTAAAAAGCGAAAACTATTAGTAAGTCAATTTCTATTTAGTAACAATCTTTAAAAATATGTCATCCTGGGTGGCGCCTGTGGCTCAGTTAGTAGGGCGCTGGCCCCATACACTGAGGGTGGCGGGTTCAAACCCAGCCCCGGCCAAACTGCAACAAAAAAATAGCTGGGTGTTGTGGCGGGCACCTGTAGTCCCAGCTGCTCGGGAGGCTGAGGCAGGGGAATCGGGTAAGCCCAAGAGTTGGAGGTTGCTGTGAGCTGTGTGACGTCACGGCACTCTACCGAGGGCGGTACAGTGAGACTCTGTCTCTAAAAAAAAAAAACAACAAAAAACATGTCATCCTGCCAAAGCATGGGGGCATGTACCCTGTAGTCCCAGCTACTTGGGAGGTTGGGGTAAGAAGATCATTTAAGCCTGGGTTTTGGAGGTTGCAGTGACCTGTTATCACTCGATTGCACTCTAGTGTTGGTGATAGAAAAGACTCTATCTCAAAACAAAATAAAAATATAAAATTTAAAAAAAACTTTTTTTTTTGAGACAAGCGTTTCACTTTGTCACCCTCGGTAGAGTGCCATAGCTCATGTCAACCTCAAAACCTTGAGCTCAAGTGATCCTCTTGCCTCAGCCTCCCTCGTAGCTGGCACTACAGGCACTTGCCACACACCTAGCTATTTTTAGAGATGGGTTCTCGCTCTTGCTCAGGCTGGTCTTGAACTCTGGAGCTCAGGCAATCCACCTGCCTTGGCCTCCCAGAGTGCTAGGATCACAGGCATGAGCCACCACAACTGGACAAAACAATTTTAATTAAAAAATATACACATATGGCCAGGCACGGTGGCTCAGCACTGTGGGAGGCTGAGGAGGGAGAATTGCTTGAGCTCAGGAGTTCGAGACTCGCCTGAGCGACAGTGAGACCCCGACTCATGAAAAAAATGGAAAAACCCAGCCAGGCGCGGCAGCGAGCACCTGTAATCTCAGCAGCTGCCGGAGGCTGAGGCAGCGGGGTGCCCGCAGCCCGAGTCTGAGGTTGTGGTGAGCTACCATGGCCACTGCACTCTGCTCAGGGGCATAGGGTGGGACCCTGTCTCAACAACAACAACAACAAAATATATATATATATATACACATATGGGATCCATAGAAAGAAAGTTAGCAGAGGGCTCCACAGGGGAGCTGAGATTGGGAACCACTGATCTCATCCAACTGCCCCATGTCACTATAAGGTCATGGAGGAAATGGAGTGGGGAAAGGTAATTGATCAAAGTCATACAGAGAGTCTGGTGGTAAAACCAGGACTAGAACTCAAACTCTTACTTGTCTCAAGATCCTCATCCCTGGACATTCTTAGTGTATACCCTCTTTGTACCATAAGGTCTACCCAGAGGACAAGCACTCAAGGTAGCAAACTACTGGTGAATGATGCTGGCCTGCCCCAAACAACAATACCTTTAAGAAGATACATGCAAATACCTTAATTTTGCTTATCTCCCAACTTAGGAGGGCTGATGACAATACCATTAGTAATCAGTTACACTTTAGTAACTGTTCATGTTATTGGTCCATGTGCAGGACCAGGACTCCTAAGGCAGATACTGTATTTTGTCCCATTTTATGAATGAGGAAACTGAGGCACAGAGAAGCTAAGTAACTTGCCCAAGTTTATACAGCTAGTGCAGGGCAGAGCCAAAACCTACACCCTAACTTGTCTAGAGATGGAGCCTTTTACAATCCATATGCTTTACAACACCCAAAGGTCTTTTTTTTTTAAATTGAGATAGTCTTGCTTTGTTACCCTCCATAGAGTGCTGTACCGTCATAGCTCAAGCTCTTGCTCTTGGGCTTAAGCAATTCTCTTGCCTCAGCCTCCCAAGTAGCTGGGACTATAGGTGCCCGCCACAACACCTAGCTATTTGTTGCTGTTGCAGTTGTCATTGCTGTTTAGCAGGCCCTAGCCGGGCTCGAACTGGCCAGCTTTGGTGTTTGTGGCTTGAGCCCTACTTACTGAGCTACAGGAGCTGAGCCCATCCAAAGGTCTTTGAACAGGATTCAAATGTTATTGTATTGCAAGATTTCTTGTACTATTCAAGTTGCAAATCAGGACAGAAGACATTTTATTGGCCTGCACTTTTTGATTGAGCAGCTATAGACACTTTGTGGATAAACCTGCATTTGTGAAAAGACTCCAGCAACATCTTCCGTGTCTTCACCCTACAGGAAGGAGACATCCACATTTAGTACTCTAGACACCAAATCATTAACCATGACTTCATCAGGGTAGAGGAGCAGAGAAGTGGGGAATGAAGAAACTTCCAACATTATAATGAACAAGAATTTTATTTCTCAATGAAAAAATAATAATTCTTTCCAACAATGGTCACTCACTGCCTTTTATTAGAGCTAGAAGAGCACTAAATTAGAAGTCAGAAGGCCAGAGCTCTGTCCTAGTCCTGGTCCTGCTACTCACTGGTCTTATGTCTGTAAGCTTCTGTTTTCTCATCTCTAACTCACATGAGGAGCTTGGACAATGATCTGTAAAGCCCATTCTCACTGGAGCTGAGAGTTGGCAGAGCAAAGATGGCTGGATCATGTGCCTTGGAATCCATTGGCTTTGTTTGGACTCTGCCCTGCATAGCAGCAACAACCTTAATGGATAAAGTCCTCTGTGTGGGAGATATGGAAAGTGTGAGTGTCCCAGGCCTTGGCCTAAAAATGGCTGTGGGTGTTGACAGGCCTCCCCAACAGCCCAAAGCAAGCCCACTCTGTGCAGTTCAGTATCAAGCAATGAGTGTGTCCCCTAGATGCCTAATGATGTTGGGCACACACTACTGAGGGGTCACCTGAATCACTATGGTCCTGCCTGATTCAGGAGCTGGAAAAGAAGTCATGGAGGTTCCAAAAAACAGAGTTGCCTGATTAAAAGCTAATCTTAGCAGCTGTTTTCCACGCTTGGATGGTGTGCACAAATCTCCACAATTGCCTACTGTCTTCCTCTCCCTTGGATGATTTTAGACTTAGGCTTTCCCAAGATGTTACTTAGATTGGGCGGGCAGCTAGGTTAATGTCATAACAAACCAGGGTGGGGGATGTGGGAGACAGAGCTGCTTGTAACATGGTAGTCAAGCTCTGGGAAGCCAGAAAACCACTCACATTCAAATTCTGGCTTTGCCTCTTATCGATTCTGTGGTCCAGTCCAGGTACTCATTCTTTCCAAACCTTAGTTTCCTCATTTGCAAAACAGCAATCACAACACCTGTGCTGCAGAACACCAGAGTGATGAGACAAAAATGCCTGTTGTAGGCCAGGTGCAGTGGTTCACGCCTGTAATCCTAGCACTCTGGAAGGCCGAGACAAGTAGATTGCCTGAGCTCATGGGTTCATGAGCCAGAGCAAGAACTCCTCTCTAAAAATAGCTGGGCATTGTGGTGGGCGCCTGTAGTCCCAGCTATTTGGGAGGCTGAGGCAAGAGAATCACTTGAGCCCAAGAGTTTGAGGTTGCTGTGAACTATGACAGCATGACACTCATAGTGAGGGCAACGAAGTGAGACTCTGCCTCAAAAAAAATGCTTGTTTTGTCTGTCTTGCCTCCCTTCCAACATTCACCTATCTACTAGAGGCTCCTGTGATTCTCCCTCCAGATTTTTTCCCCCAGTTTGTACCCATTCCAGCAGGTTATTTGTTGGGGTTTTTTTGAGGCAGAGTTTCAAGCTGTTTTCCTGGGTACAGTGCCGTGCCGTCATAGCTCATAGCAACCTCAAACCCTTGGGCTTAAGCAATTCTCTTGCCTCAGCCTCCCAAGTAGCTAGAACTATAGGCACCCGCTACAACACCCAGCTATTTTTGTTGTTGTTGTAGTTGTCATTGTTGTTTTAGCTGGCCCAGGTCAGGTTTGAACCCACCAGCCTCGGTGTATGTGGCCGGCGCCCTATCCACTGAGCTACGGGCACCACCCATCAGCTGCCTATTTGTGATCTCTCACGGGCACTTCAAACTCAAAACTCATCCGAAAACCAAATCAGAATTGTCCCAGATCTCAAACCCTGTTACATTAGAAACCCAGGGTCAGATCTTTGTCCCTTTTCCACTCAATCTCTGAATTCTACCAGAGAAATTTCCATCCAAAGCGGTGAACCCAGCCTATACAACCCCACCTCTGTCCTCACCTTGTTCCACACTCCACCACCTTGGTCACTGCGCCCCTTGTTCTTGCTGGACCACACTGGGATTTGCCCTCACTGTTCCCTCCACTTGGAATCCAGCTCCTCCTCAGAATTCAACACAGCTCCCTCCTCTCATTATAAGGCCTATAGCTAGAGGTCTTTTCTGACCACCCTAAATCCTACCCCCTTCTTACTCCTCCTCCTGTACAACTTTTCGTTAAGTTTGGCCAGCATCTGACACGCACTTGATTGCTTTCCTTTCCACACTTGAAGGTAAACTGTGTGAGCACAGAGACCATACCAGCTTGATCCCTAGCAACTAGCATCTGGGGGTGTTCAATAAACGAATGGCTCCTTCTCTCTGCATTGCTACCTATTCTAAGCCACCTTGGCAGCTTCCTAATCGGCTTCCCCACAACTGCACTGTGCTCACCAACCTATTCTCCAGCCAGCTTTTCAAACCCAATTCTGATCATCATTCCAAATCCTTCAAAGAGCTCCCTAACGTCCTGAAAATATTGAGCCAATATTGAAACTCTTGAGCCAAGGCCCCACCTCCTTCTCCCTCATTCTTTGCCCCAACCATGCCAGTCCCAATGCTATTTGGGAGACCCACCAGGCTCTCCTCACATCCCACCTTATTCATAGTCACGGCTGACAAGGACAGCAGAGTGCAGAGGTGAAGAGCTTTAACTCCATTGCCAGGTTACAGGGTTTGAATTTCAAACCACTAGTTGTTTTGTGACCTTAGGCAGGATACTTAGAGCTCCTTGTTCATTTCCCAATCTGTAAAATAAGAATACTATTACAATATTTACCTCAGTATGTTGCTATGAGTACTATATAAAGTACTATATGAAGTATTATATAAAGCACTGGCCTACAATAAGGGCTGTTTCTTATCATTATTATTCCTGGGAATGCCTTTCCTGGTGGACTATGTTAAATTGTCCCATTAAATGTCTACAGCCTGCGGCTCTTTGAACTCCTGTCTAATTGAAAGAGCCTTACCTCTGTCATGTTCATGTCTACGTCCAATACTAGTGTGGCCTATGCCCAAAGTAGATGGAAAATGTCTTTCCCTGCATGGGGATTCCTTTAGTCCAGGGCCACAGAGGGCCACAGATGTGGCCCTGGCTACTTCTCCCTCATGGAGTTTGGTGTGCTTCAGCACAAGATAATGGACTTCAAATTGGGTGTGAGAAAAGCTGACAAAATAACCTAAAACCCAAATTAAGACATGTGGGCTGTGACCTGAGCTCAGTCTTTTAACACTCAAAAGTCATAAAATTTGGTTTCAAATGGAAGTGCTTGTCCCTCAGGGAGCTCCATGGATATAATTATCCTAGCCACCAACTGCCACTAGCTTACTGATGGGGTGATTTCAGCAATGTATACACCTTTTAAAATCGGTTTTTTAGAGACAGGGTTTCACTTGGTCACCCAGGTTGGAGAGCAGTGGCCCAATCATAGCTCACAGCAAATCCCTGGGCTCAGTGATCCTCCCACCTCAGCCTCCTGCGTAGCTGGGACTATAGGTACATGCCACCATACCTAGCTTTCCCACCCCCTTTTTGTTAGAGACGGGGTCTCACTATGTTACCCAGGCTGGTCTCAATCTCCTGGCCATAAGCAGTCCTACTGCTTCAGCCTCCCAAAGTGCCAGGATTAGAAGTGTGAACCACCACACCTGGCCCTCTTCAAGCACACTGTGGTGTTCCTAAGGAGGTGGAACAAGCTCTACTGGATGTCAATACAAAAATCTCCAATCCAGAAGAGCTTCTGCCTAATAGTCCTGGGAACCAATTTGAGGTTTACAAACAAGAAGAGAATTTCTTTACTTGTTTCTCATGGTAAGACTCTAGTCCCTGCCGAGCAACCCAAAGAGAAAGATGCAGTCATGCAGCAGCTGGGAACACAAGTCTTTATAGAGAGCTCTGTTAGAAGAAAGCAAAGGTGTCAGGTGCCTGTCTCCACCTCCACCACTAAGCCCACATCCTTGTGGATTAGCACCAGGCTGGGAGTGGAGCCTGGCTCCCTGGGCTCAGCAAAGCACTTCTCTGGGCTCTCTGAAATGGTGACCTCTACAACACCCCTTGCTGGGGAAACTTCCTGTTCACTGCATGGGTTCAGCAGTTCTGGCTCAGTCTGCAGTAACACAACTGTGGGCTCAGAAGCAGCAGGAGGCACAGAGGGTGGGCTGGAAGGCGTCTCAGGCTGGTGACTGAGCTGGTGCCGCTTGAGGCTCTGGGGGAGGGTGTAGCCCATGCCACAAGTGGGGCACCGGTAGGGCTTGTCTCCCAGGTGGGATTTGAGGTGGCGCCGCAGCTTGGTAGCCAATGTATAAGCACGGCCACACTGGGGACAAGGGAAAGGCCTTTCTCCCGAATGCAAGCGCTCATGAGCACGGAGTGTATGTGGGTCTCGGAGGGCCTTCCCACACACGGGGCACAAGTGGGCCTCCCCCGTATGGGAGATGAGATGGCGCCGGAGTTCAGGTAGCTGGGGGAAGGCATCAGCACAGTGTGGGCAGTGGTAAGGCCGCTCCCCAGTGTGTAGCCGCAAGTGCCCGCGTAGGTTGCCCCGCTGGCGGAAAGCCCGGCCACAGTGTGGACACAAGAAGGGCTTTTCCCCTGTGTGGAGCCGCATGTGGTTCCGCAGGGAGCCCTGGTTGGCCAGGGGCCGCCCACACACAGGACATGGACATGGAGCAGAGGCAGCTGGCACCTGGTGGGTCTTGCGGTGCAGACGCAAGGAGGGCCGGCGGGCAAAGGCCTTGCCACACTGATCACAAGCAAAGGGCCGGGCACCTGAATGTACCACTTGGTGCTCTTTAAGGTCTCGCCGGGTGCCATAGGCTTTGTCGCATTGTGGACAGGGGAAGGGCCGTACCCCACGGTGGCCCAGCATGTGAGCTTTGAAGCTCTCCTCTGAGCTATAGCTCTTGCCACACTCAGTGCAAAGAAAGGGCTTGTGGCCCGTGTGCACAAATGCGTGCTTCTTTAAGTGGCACAGCTGCAGGAACGCCTTGCCACACTCCCCACACCGGTACCGTCGCCCCTGCTTTGGGGAGCTTCCTGCTGGACCAGGAGGACTCCGCAAGAGTACAGAGAAACCAGAGTGCTGGGGCCCAGGCGCCAAGGTCTTTGCTTTGGGTGGGCATTGATCATCAGGGCTATGTAATTTCTTGGCCAGGTAAGCAGGGAGCTGGGAGGCCCTGGCCGAAGATGGGAGATTAGCTTCACTGCTCTCTGGGCCCTGCTGGGTAGCTGAGTTGCTCTGAGGTTCAGGTGGCATCCGTGCCTTGAATGGGTATTCCTCATCCATGCTGCCATTCTGAAGCAATGGGCCAAGTGGTTGGCTGTCCTTGGAAAGTTGGTTCTGAGTTTGGGATGTAAATCCAGGGCTCACCATGCTCTCTGCCTGGATGCTAGGTGATGATTGGTGACTAGTATCTGTAAGGCAAGAGTGAGGTGCTGGGGTTAGCAGAGCAATAATACCACAGCAGGTATTATTAATACCTGCTGTGGTATTATTGCAGAATGAGTTTTCTCCTAACCAGCCCTGAACCTCAGTGGAAGCAATGACACAAATCTCTTCCACAGAGCATGAGTTGCACACTCTATTTAGCTTCCCGTTCACCCTTATGTATCTCCTGGGGAAGTCCCCTGAAAACCATGGTGCCCTAGCCATTTGGATAATCCCTATAGTAAGGCCATCGCAGATTAAGGATTCTCTTATTCTTCCTTTGGAGATGCATATTTAGGATGTGATTTAAGACCCTGCTTTCTACCTTAGCTCCAAGAGCTCTCTTCCTAAAGAAAAAAACTTAAATTGGAAATGTTATACATAGCTTACTGCCATCCTTACTATTCCAGGAAACACTGAGGAAGATAAAAGTTGTAAATATTTTTTTTTTTTTTTTTGAGACAGACCCTCAAGCTGTTGCCGTGGGTAGAGTGCCATGGCATCACAGCTCACAGCAACCTCCAACTCCTGGGCTGAAGCAAGTCTCCTGTCTCTGCCTCCCAAGTAGCTGGGACTACAGGCACCCACCACAATGCCCGGCTATTTTTTGATTGTAGCCATCATTGTTTGGCGGGCTGGGCTGGATTCGAACCCACCAGCTCAGGTGTATGTGGCTGGCGCCTTAACTGCTCGAGCCACAGGCGCCGAGCCTCTTTTTTTTTTTTTTTTTTTTGTAGAGACAGAGTTTCACTTTACCACCCTCGGTAGAGAGCCGTGGCATCACACAGCTCACAGCAACCTTCAAATCCTGGGCTTAGGTGATTCCCTTGCCTCAGCCTCCCAAGTAGCTGGGACTACAGGCACCTGCCACAACGTCTGGCTATTTTTTTTGTTGCAGTTTGGCTGGGGCCAGGTTTGAACCCACCACCCTCCACATATGGGTACGGTGCCCGGCCCACTAAGCCACGGCGCAGCCCATCTTTTTTTTTTTTTGTCACCCTTGGTAGAATGCCTTGGTGTCACAGCTCATAGCAACCTCAAACCCTTGGGCTGAAGTGATTCTCTTGCCTCAGCCTCCCAAGTAGCTGGAAGTACAGGCGCCCATCATAATGCCCAGCTGTTTTTTTGTTGCAGTTGTCATTGTTGTTTAGCTGGCCCGGGCTGGGTTCAAACCGGCCACTTTTGGTGTATGTGGTTGGCACCGTAACCACTGTTACTATAGACGCCGAAAAATATCTTTTTTTTTTTTTTTTTTTTTTTTTAGACAGAGTCTCCCTTTGTTGCCCACGGTAGAGTGCTGTGGTGTGACTATAGCTCACAGCAACCTCAAACTCCTGGGTTTAAGTGATCATTCTGCCTGAGCCTCCCGAGTAGCTGGGACTACAGGTGCCAGCCACAGCACCTGGCTAATTTTTCTATTTGTAGTAAAGATGGGGGTTTTGATCTTGCTCAGGCTGGTCTCAAACTTCTGAGCTCAAGGGATCCTCCCATATTGGCCTCCCAGAATGCTAAGAGTACAGTGTGAGCCACCGTGCCCAGCCTAAAGATCTTTATTATTCATTCCAAGGAAGAGACCCAGCACTCTTCAATAGAAATATCAAATGACAATTTATAGCCCAAGACTCTTTGAACCCCTCGCCTGAAACTTCTTTGTTTCTACCAAACCTAAACCGTTATAACATGATTTTTATCCAATTCTATTCAAGCCTCACCATCCCATTCCTCACTGAAAGAGCACATTAAACCAGATTTTAAAAAGCTACCAAGACTCTATAGTGTTCTCCCTTATAATGCTAAGCCATGAACTCTGCTCTGTCTTATCACCAGGCTGTTTTGGTGATAATCTGGGAGCCAGCATTTATTTGACACATACCTGTGCAAGGTTCTGCTGCATCCTCCCTAGGGGAGGCCAATTCCTGCTGTACAGCAGACTCCACTTCTGTTACCACGGTCATAGCTGCCTCTTCCTCTAGCTGGGGCTTGGTGGAGCTCAGGACCTCACAGGGAGGCCGGGGCCATAGTAATAGCTCAAAGCCCGGTAGCACGACCCGATATACCTGTAGATGGAGCCTCTCACTGATCCACACTGGGGCCACGTTTCCTTCACTTTCCAGCCTGCCCCGTTGCACCAAACTGCAAAGTAGAGAGTTAGCTCAGGAGACCCCCTTTAATTAGCCTTCCCTGACAGCACCAGTTCATAGGCAGTCTGGGTGCTCAAGTATGCCATGCCTTTGGAATACTTGCCGCAAAAGATCACTGGGTAGAAAGTTACAGTCAGCTTCAGGTTCTATCTCAAACCATAACAGAAAGTTTTAAAGGAACATATTCACTACATACTCTTCTCTAACTTACCTAGTCCAGCCTGAACTCTGTTCACAGGCATGCACATCTCCCCAAGGGTCTAATGACAGATCCTGAAATAAAACAACAAAAGACTGGCTTGGCACCTGCAATTTCAGTGAGTAGGGTGCCGGCTACATACACCGAGGCTGGCAGGTTCGAGCCCAGCCCAGGCCTACTAAACCAACAATGACAACAGCAACCAAAAACTAGCTGGACGTTGTGGCAGGCGCCTGTAGTCCCAGCTACTCGGGAGGCTAAGGCAAGAGAATGATTTAAGCACAAGAGTTAGAAGTTGCTGTGAGCTGTGATGCCATAGCACTCTACCAAGAGTGACATAGTGAGACTCTGTCTCAAAAAAAAAAAAAGTTAATTGACAATATTAACAAGCTAACAGTCAAAGAAATAAGGAAAGAAAAAAGCCCCCAAATATTACCTGTGTTTGAGGAGGCCAATTAAATAAATAAAATTGGATATAACCTCTCCTGGAAAAAATGGAGCTCCTGGAAGGTTAGTGGCGTCTGGCTGTGCTAGTGCTATATGGTTGTTCACTGAGTAAAGATAAAAAAGACTATACCCTCACCTTCAAGGGTGTTGAGAATTACTAAAATGAATAAACATTGCTGTCTTCCAATAAGCACTAAACAGAAAAGTAGTAAGAGGTACATCAGTTTTTTTAAAAATAGTATGCAGTGTGGCTCGGTGTCCTTAGCACAGTGGTTATGACGCCAGCCACATACACTGAGGCTGGTGGGTTCAAGCCGGGCCAGGGCCAGCTAAACAACAAGGACAACTGCAACAAAAAGTAGCTAGGCCTTCTGGCAGGGGCCTGTAGTTCAAGCTACTTGGGAGGCTGAGGCAAGAGAATGGCTTAAGCCCAAGAGTTTGAGGTTGTGTAAGTTGTGACGCCACAGCACACTACCAAGGGCGACATACTAAAACTCTGTCTCAAAAACAAAAAAGTATGCAGTGAAACCATTTACCTGCATTATTTCATTTAGTCCCACAAATAATCCCAAGACAGTAATGCTTTATTTTAGAGATGAGTTAAATGAGTTGTGTAATTTAACTAATTAGGTGACAAGGCTAGGATTTGATACCATGCCTTTTTAATTCCAAAACCCTAGCTCTTGACCTTTGGCGCTGCTGAAACTATACTAATGGAGCTTTTTTTTTTTTTTTTTGCAGTTTTTTTTTTGGCCGGGACCGGGTTTGAACCCACTAACCACCTCCGGTATATGGGGCGGGTGCCCTACTCCTTTGAGCCACAGGTGCCGCCCTACTCAACCAGCTTTTAACAACTTTTGACACCTCGATTCCTTAACTACTGCAGCTAAAGGGAAGAGACAGTCTTGGAGAGAGGGAGCAAAACTATCTACTCTCTTTAAATACCATGCTTCTTCAAACCGGAGAGCTGTCCAGAAATGCCCGAACCGCCCCTAAATATTCAATCACGTAGATAAGACGCCCTATACTTCAATACCTCCTCCTGCTGTGGGTTCACTCCTTGGCCCTTCTCCTCGGAGACAGACTCCTCTTCCAGTGGTCCCCAGAGCAGTCCAGGTTTTAGGGCCTCCCCGACACACCAGACCCCCAAGCCCTGTTCTTTGGCGACAGAGGGGCCAAGGGCCAAACCCGGAGGGAGGCTCTTTAGAGCGAGCACAGCTCGGGTCGGCCCCGGCGAGAAGTCTTTGAGGGCCTGAGCACAGCCTCCTCCGGAAGAGCTCCATCCTAAGTCCAGGCCCAGGCACGGCTCGGGGGCTGCAGGGAGATGGGAAGACAGTGAGGGAACCTGCACAGGGCGTGGGAGGAAACCGCTGGTGCAGCTAGCCTTCCGGAGCCGGAGGGCTGTCTGAGGGCTCAAGGGACCCATGGAAGGTCCGAGGGCTCTTATCAAGTTCCCAGTAACTCTGAGGGTACCGGAGGAGGATCCTGGGCTTGGGAGGTGAGAAGACTAGTGGAATGGAATTGACCAGAGAACGCTAGGTAAGTCTAGGCCAGGGCTGAGGGTCACAGACATCGCAAGTCACTTACCAAGCTGCAAAGCCCTCCCCTCCAACAGCGGCTCCACCGCCTCCTCCATTCCGGGTCAGAAAGCCCCTCTCCGCCGGAAGTGAGAGTCCTCTTCTTAGCTCCTCCCGGAAACAGTCAATAACTTTTAAATTTCCTCTCAGGAAGAAGTCCTATGAGTCGGACCTCATTGGTGCACAGGACTACGAGTTTTGGGAGTATTTGTGAGGCAAAACTGTGAGAACAATCCGAACCTAGGATTCCAGGAAGCTGACCAGGGATTCGGGGATCTGGGAAAACGGAACTAATGGTTCCAAC
The DNA here is from genome assembly GCA_963574355.1 of Loris lydekkerianus. Taxonomy (NCBI): domain Eukaryota; kingdom Metazoa; phylum Chordata; class Mammalia; order Primates; family Lorisidae; genus Loris; species Loris lydekkerianus. Next base: position 45,073 of record CAUYPK010046934.1, on the reverse strand, counting down.
CTCCACCCTTCGGGAGTGACGAGTCGGACACTTATGCGGTTCTCCCCCGGGCAGGCAAGTACAGGAAGTGGGCGGGGCTACTGAAAAGGCCTTGTCTGGACAGGGCAGCGGGCCGGAAGTGACTTGGAGGTGTGGCGGAAGTGGTTGGGTAGTGAGGCGTACGGGAGGGGGCGGTTCCCGTTCCACCTCGGAGCCGGATGTTTGCCGAGCTTTGACAGGCGTGGCAAAGGGAGCAGTGCCCAGGCGCGGTGAGCTGCAGGGCGCGGGGTCTCCCTGGGTGGTGCTGGAGGAAGGAAAAGAGCTGGCTGGGTATTCTGAAGGGATGGGGTCCAGATGGGGAGGACCGGAGCGGATCTGCGGAGGGGGAACCGGGGTGGAATTGAGCTTGTTGCGGGGTTTCTGCTCCATTTTGGCGCCTGCAGTAAGAGGACTTGACTCCCTTCTCTACCTTCTTCCTGCTGTCCCCAGAGCAGAGGCCAGGCCAGATTGCTGTCACCGAGCAAGTCCGTGGGAGAGGGAAGTCCCCCTGGTCCCAGCTGGCAAAGCACTAAGAACAAGAAATTTAGGGGAAGTGTTCCATCTTGCCGCTTATTAGGCCGTGCTTTTACCTTAATTTCTTAATCTTTGAAGTGGGATAATTGCATCCAATCCGGGATTTGTAAACCTTGAATTTCTAGGCAAACGTAATTATATTTGAGAACGGTATTGTGGTGGGATCTGCGTTTTTGTAATTCTGGAACGGTTTTTGTAATTCTGTAAAACTAGGAGGCGGATTCCACCCTCAGAGAATATGATTTCAAGTTGCAGTCTCTATTCATGGAAGAGAGGGTTAGGGGAGAGGCTTTAATTTGCTATTTTGTGGCACCTCTGTCAACCTTGAGATTTGCATGAATAACAGTCACTTAAAGCATTGTTGGATTATTGCTCTTCACCTAGAGACCACCTCAGACGCAGACATGGATTAAAGTCCCGCCTCTGCTGGCTGTATGACCCTCAACAGTTGCCTCATTTTTTCTGGTCCTCTGTTTTCTTAGACTGTAAAATAGGTTTAGCAGTACATGTCTCACCAGTGCTGTTGTGAAGTTAAAAGATAGTTTGTGCCAAGTTCGTGGTGCTATACAGACCCTCAACAAATGTTGGTTTCCTTCTCCACTCCTGGAAATGTATTACTTCATTTAGTCATTTAACAAATAATTTAGCATCTACTGGATGCCATATATTATTCTGAATAGATCAGACATTCTCACAGGGTCTATGAACCTCTTAAAAATTGCATGCAAGATTTCAGGTACCTGCTGATTTTTCTTAGGGAAAAAATCCACAGATGTCAGAATTTAATAGGAGTTTATGACTTCTCAGAAGTGATTGGCTAAAGAGATTCCTAAAGTTTTTTTTTAAGGGTTTCCCTGCTGAGAAGGAAAGATTAATCTCAAAGTAGGATGTATTTTGCGCAGAGTAGAGCAGGGTTTGTGGGTGGCTGTTGTCATAGGCAGCCAGATTACCCTCATTTCCACTACTTTATATTAGAATTTCCCTGCACTAGCATCCCTCACCCTTCCACCGAATGGGAGCTAAACTTCTGGGCTCAGAGAAGACAACAAGTATGGATTGGAGGGTAGTGAGAGAGGCCAGTTTGGCTGGGAGGTAGAAACAACTGTGATTAGTTATGCTGAAAAAGGAGGTTTTGTCAGGGGTTGAGAGAGGTCAGGCCTGGAAGAACTGATAGAATAGGAGTTACTGGAAAAGAGGTGGAATTCAAGTTCAGCTCCATTTTATTTGTTTTATTTTTATTTATTTATTTATTTTTGAGACCCAGTCTTACTATGTTCCCTTTAGTAGAGTGCTGTAGCGTCACAGCTCACAGCAACCTCAAACTCTTGGACTGAAACGATTCTCTTGCCTCTGCTTCCCAAGAAGCTAGAACTACAGGTGCCAGCCACAATGCCCAGCTATTTTTTTGTTGCATTTGTCATTGTTGTTTAGCTGGCCTGGGCTGGGTTCAAACCCGTCACCTTCAGTGTATGTGGCCGGCACTATAACCACTGTGTACAGGTGCCAAGCCTTCAGCTCCATTTTAACGGTGTCCTCCCTCCTCACACATACCTCATCTTACAACTGCTCCTGTTTTCTTGAAACAGAGTCTCACTATGTTGTCCTCGGTGGAGTGCTATGGCATCACAGCTCACAGCAATCCAAAGACTTGGGCTTAAGTGATTCTCTTGCCTCAGCCTCCCAAGTAGCTGGGACCTGGCTATTTTTTTATTGCAGTTGTTTAGCTGGTCCAGGCTGGGTTCGAACCCACCATCCTCAGTGTAGTGACTGGCGCCATAACCACTGTGCTACAGGTGCCGACCCCCAACTGCTCCTTCTAACCCTGTTGTTCACTTTAGCACAAGTATTTCTGAACACTGGAGAATTATGTATCTGGGAGGAGCCTTTGCTCCTACAAAGGAGGAAATTTTGGGCCTGATGTGAAAAGGACTTGCCCAGCATCTTTGCAACTTGATTGGCTTACTCAGGACTGTAATCCAGTTCTCATACCTCACACCATGCCATTTAATGGCATCAGGCACATGCTGTGTGTAGAAAGACCTCTCTGGGATAGCTATGGGTGTGGCTGATACAGCCTTCAGTGCCTGGGCAGTGATGGAACAGAAGGCCTGGAGAAAAGGCTCTGGCCTGGAGGAGGTTGCTCTGGGTTGGGTTCTATCCTTGTTTACCAGTTGGCGGTCCCTACCAGGGAGCAGCTTTTGCAACCTCCTGATTAAAAGGGGACAGCATGTAGATGGAGGGGATGGATTCTTCAAGACTGAAGATGCCTGCAGCAATTGAAGGTTGAAAGTACTGAGAGAAATGGGCTTTGGTGTCACTGGAAGAAATGTGTTGCCAGGTGTGAGAGGGGTCATTCTGGTGGTAATCAAGGGTAGTAGATGAGGCTGAGGGCAGAGAGAGGAAGAGGAAGAAGAGCTTTTTGGCTATTTGGCTGTTTGGCTTTGGCTCGGGAGGGTGAAACAGCTTTCTGTGTGGTTGCCCTGGTGACAGGGTGGTTGTTGCTAGGCACAGGGAGATGGTTACCTCGCCTGTGATGTGATGTGTGCGGGAGGTTGTCACATCGCCTCAGAGCCCAGAGACTCTGGATCTGGGATGGCAGTTCCCCCCCTTTTCTGCCTACCACCCCCGGGGGCTGTCTGCTCTCCTTATCTGCTCTGCTGATTCTCTGACCATATATGTCAATTTTGGGGCTCCAAGAATGCAGCAGCACTTAGAACATCCTCTTCTCTGGACTGGTCTGAATTGAAACTCCCTTCCCTTACCCCTACAGCAGAGCTTGTGTTGGGAGACGGCTGAGGGCACAAGGCTCCTGCCCCCAGGCTGTATGCCAGCTACATCCTCCTGGTCGGATTCCAGACCTGGTGAAACTCAGCTTCAGAGTCGGAGTTGCCTCTTCTCCCTGCTGGTTGTAGCTGCTGTGCTGTCCAGATGCCATTAGCATCCCCTTTCCTATCTTAAAACTAGTGTCAGAAGTTCCCCGTAGGGTAAGGGGGATGTGGTAGCCCCGAGGGGCCTGCACATTGTCTGCCACGAATAGCAGGCAGCATCCATCCTGCTGGTTCCAGTCCCAGGGCAAACCCAGCTGGGCCCTGAGCCATGGCTTCTTTTCTGGGACTCTGCTCTCTGGCCACCTCCTCTCCCAGGTCAGAAGTGAGGGATGGAGTAGCCAGGATCACAGCTGATCTTTTTCAGGAATGAGGTTTGGAGACCCCTGTGCTTCTTAGGTTCTTGCAACATTTCTACTTGTGTGACTGCTGGGGCCTGGGAGGCTTATGTGCCCCAGGACCCCTGAGGAGAGCGATGAGAACCTCTGCCCTTTGCAGCTGGGCTGGGTGACTGAGCCAGTTGGGCAGTAGGCAGTACGGGACATGGCATGGCTCTTCCCTCCCCAACTGGAGGATCTGGAGGGAGGTGCCGAGCTGTGCCATTCTCTGCCCCAGCTGCTGTTTCTGGCATCATGCCTGAACTGTGGAGCCAGGAGAACCCAGAGCTACATGGAGCTCTTGGCCGGGATGGGAAGTATTGAGGAACAGGGACAGGGAGTGTGGGAGAAGAAAGAGTGAGGATGGAAGGGGGTGCAGTAGAAGTCACAGAAGGTGAAAAGAGGTCACCTACCTGCCACCCTCCCTCCCCTTCTCCCAGGTTTCTCTCAGGTTCTGCAGGGTAAGGCTGTAGGGGACAGGTTTGGCCATGGATCCGCTCTCAGAGCTGCAAGACGACCTAACCTTACATGACACCAGCCAAGCTCTGAACCAGCTGAAGCTGGCCTCCATTGATGAGAAGAACTGGCCTTCGGATGAAATGCCCGACTTCCCCAAGTCAGGTGGGCATTGCCAGCTCCCAGGTGCCTTGGAGGGAGAGGCTCCTCCCTGCTGAAGGGGGACCCCAGGAGGGCAAGATGAGGGCAACAGACCAGTTCCAGGGTCAGGCTGGGAGCATGAGCCTTACTGGGGGGAGGCCAGACAGCAGGAAGAGAGAGCACTATACTAAGTCCTTGGATTGACCTTGCCATGTTCCTCAGATGACTCCAAAAGCAGTTCCCCGGAACCTGTCACACACCTGAAGTGGGATGACCCTTACTACGACATTGCGCGGCACCAGATTGTGGAAGTGGCAGGTGAGCACACCAGCATTGTGCGCTTTTTCTCATAGCCTGTGCTCCTGGCTTGAAGTCAATCCTTCATACCACAGGGTCAGGGCCTAGAGCACCTGAATGCATGCACCATTATTATTATTTTTTTTTTTTGCAGTTTTGGCCAGGGCCAGGCTTGAACCCACCAACCCTGGTATATGGGGCTGGTGCCCTACTCCTTGAGCCACAGGCGGCGCTTGCACGCACCATTATAAAAGCACAGACTTGTCTGTGATTGCCATTCAAGATGTTCACCTCCAACTGCGTCTACATCTATGACCCTGTTGTCTCCATATGCAGACAGTATGTGGAAGGCAGTGTGGCCTAGTGGTTTTGAATTAAGAAAGCCATTTCCTCCTGGGGTTGCTGAGAGAATTACAACTGGGGCCTTGTCCAGAGCTAGAACATAGTAGTCCTGAATAAGTGGCCTTTCCTTTCCTTTCTTTTCCTCTCCTGCCATTCCCGCCCTTACCTTTGCCCTGAAGTCAGTTTTCCCACCCAACCAGTTACTGGGAGGAGGGGGAGCACCAGCCCCTACCAGGAAACCTACCTTCAAGGCAGAAGTGAGAGGCCCTGTGACTCCCTGGAGCTTCAAGTTGCTGGCACGGGTGGTGCCCTGCAGCGAATGGGTGTCCCTCCACCCCAAGTCTCTGCCTCAGGGAGCTCCTTCCTTCTCATTCATAAGGCAGGACCTAAAAGAGACAGGAGCAGGGCAGCCAGTGGGATGCTTGTGTGCTGGTTCCCACTTGTGTTAGGGTCCCCTGCTAGAAGAAGCAATCGCAATCGTAGTACTCTTTATCTTTTCCCTACTGTATGTTTGTCCTCACTGGCAGTAGGGAGGACAGGGGAGCCCAGCATGGTGCTGGCTGAGGCAGCCCTGGAAGAAGCTGTGTGCCTTCAGGCATCTGGCCATGGGTTGCTGATCTCAGAGAGGGATAGCGCAATTGAGAGGGTTGTGCCTAAGGTCAAAGGTATTTCCTCAGCATTTGTGTTTCTGCTGCCTGCCCTGGCCCAGGTTGGAGGTATTGCCTCTGGTCTATCTCACCTGTTACAGAAACAAGGCTGAGAGTTCTTACCTGACTTGGTCCTGACCAAGGCACAGGAGAGTCACCCTGAAGGTTGTGAAATTCTGAACCTGCATGGGATGTAGGAGATGTCTGATGTGAAGGAGTCTCTGTCCTGACATCTTTCTGGTGTAGATGATCAAGTCACAAGGCAGAGCCAGGGGCCTGACTTTCCCCATGGCCGCGGGTGCCCCCTCTTCCCCCTGCAGGCAGAGCTGTAGCTTCTTTCTGTTTCCCCAGGGTGTGATGAACCTGAGGGGGCCCAGCCAGGTAGGTGTCAGTCCTGGGTTTTGGCGCTTGGCCTCTCTGGGCTGTGGATCAGGAGGGGCTTTTGGTGGAGGTCAGGTGGGGCTAGCTTAATTGCGGCCCCACTCTGGGGAGCTGGGAGCTGGTGATGCCTGGGAGCTGGAAATAGCGAAAGATTTATAGGAAGTAGGACAGGGCTGTGACTGTTTGGGGACACACCCAGAGCCAAATGGAAAGGAGCTGGTGGGTGGGAGGGGCCTTGTGCAGTGGCCTAGCCTTGATGCTGGCCCAGGGAACCTCTGGGTAGTGGTGTCCCCCATGCATGTGCCTCGCTGATTGTGAGAGGGGTCTAGATTGGCAGCCCCAGAGTGACACTTACTTGATGAGACCCTGGGGGTGTCCCCAAGAGGCCAGGTGCTAGAAACCAGAGAATGAGCCCTTGCTGGAAGGGAGGGTGGGTTATATTCTCAACTCTTCTGCAACCTTGTCTTTGCTAGCAGTAGCTGGTGTGCTCCTTAGTCGAATGTGACTCAGTCCAGGTGGGTTCTTTCCAGTGGTGAGCTGGTAAGTGTTAGCAGTCGGCTGTCCAGAAAGTAGAAAAGGGCCATTGTAGCATTTGTAATTTTTTTTTGAGACAGAGTCTCATTATGTCGCCCTCAGTAGAGTGCGGTGGCGTCATAGCTCACAGCAACTTCAAATTCTTGGGCTTAAGTGATTCTCTTGCTTCAGTCTCCCAAGAAGCTGGGACTACAGGCACCCGCCACAATGCCTGGCTATTTTTTGTTTTGTTGCAGTTGTCATTGTTATTTAGCAGGCCTGGGTCGAGTTCAAACCCTCCAGCCTTGGTGCATGTGGCTGGTGCCATAACCACTGTGCTGTAAGCGCCAACCCAGCATTCGTAATTTCTATAGCAGCAGATTTCAAGCTACCAACATGATGTCAAATTTGCTTGCAAAATCCCTGACAACTGAATAGTTTAACAAATGTGTGAGCTGTCTCCAGCACACAGCTGGCTCTATCAGCCCCAGCCCCCTACCTCCAGGTGCCTGGCCTGCTCTGCCGGTTGTGGGTGGGGCATAGCAGCTGGTGTGGTGCCCAGAATGATGGCTAGAGGAGCTGTCCCAGGGCTGGTTAACACCGAGGCCTCCCTAGGAGAGCTTCTGGCTGATGTCTGGGGAAGGCAGAGGAGTTATTCTCAGGCAAATCTCTTTTTCTAGTGCTTTGCATGAATGTTGCACCTCCCTCCTCATGGTGCTTTCTCCTCCGGTGCTCTGGAGCCACTAGACCTACCAGCTCCTTCTCTCCCTTAAATCTCCAGAGCAGAAGTCTGCTGTCTTCTGAGATCAGGAGAGGAGTTCCGGGCCTCCTTTGTGCTCCTGGTATAGCAGCCAGCCTGCTGGAGACCACTGGGCTGCATAAGGACTTTGGTGATGGGACCCTGCTCTCTAGAAAGTGGGAGAGCAGAGACAGACCCCTGGGGCGACCCATCTTCTCATTCTTGCCTGGCTGGGAGTTTTGCCATCTGTCTGACCCCTCACTGACCTCCATCCAATCTCCATCCAGCCTTCACTCAACTTGTGTTCATAGAACTCTGTAGTCAATATTGGGGATTCAGTGAGGAAAAACACACATTCCCACCTTTAAGAAGCTTGTAGACTAGTGAAGTGGTTCTTAAAAGCAGTCACTGTCCTCCTTGAGACTGTGAAAGGTATTGTCAGGGTACATGTAGATCTTTTTCTCTAGAGAAAATGGGCATATGCTTGTAATATTTTTGTATAATTATATAAATTATATATTAATATTTATATAATCCTCCTGGGAGAGGATTCTCTGCTTGTAATCATGGAGTTGCAGAAGAGGCAGAGCACATTGGGGGAGCTTTGGTGGTGTCCTGGCTGAGAACATAAAGCTTCCCATTTACAAGCTGCCATGGCCACCTGACAGGTGGGTCTATAACTCCTTCCTTAACCAGTTGCTAGCTCACTAAATTCCAGAGTCATGAGCTCACAGAGTTTCTGCACTGGGAAGTCCTCAAATCTGCCAGCTAATGAGGACTGCCTTACTGCTGAGGGGCAGGGAAAAAGGGACAGAAAGAAAGAATATTTTGGAAGCCCCCACACTTCTCCAAGCATTTCTCCCTACACCCTGGGCATTTCCTTTGCTTAGATGGGAGTAGACAGATAACCTCTGCCCTTCACTTGATTGCACCTGACACTGGGCTTGTCATTCTAACCCTTTGCTCCTGGCCCCTACCAGTCTACATTTCCTTCCACTGTCAGAGCCTGTGGGAAGCAATTCAGAGCAGACACCTATCCCCAGAGCCGTCTCCAACTGGCCTGGAGGACCTCAGCACTGTAGGCTAGAGTATGAAAGAGGAGGTGGTACCTGATCCTTCAGGACAGACCTGCCATTGGACGGGGCTGCACTTCCTCTTCAGACAGCCTGGGAGAGGATTCTCTGCTTGTAAATCTAAAGAAATTCTGTCCCAGCCTTTGGGAAACTCACTGTCTAAAGCAGTCTAACTCGTAGCCTGAGCATCATCAAGAACACACTCAGAAAGAGAACTGTGCATCCCATAATTGAGTGGTGACCTGTGACTTAGTACACACGCTCACCAAACACCTGCCACATGGTGGGCACTGGGCCAGCACTAGAGATTTAAAGATGGAAGAGGAGACTAGTACACAGTCAGTTACACAGAAGAGTCAGGGTCATAACGCATGGGAACAGTATAATGCTGGGAGCTATGAAAAAAGGCAGACACCTGGGCGGCGCCTGCGGCTCAGTGGGGGGTGGCAGGTTCCAACCCTGCCAAACTGTAACAAAAAATAGCCAGGCATTGTAGCGGTCACCTATAGTCCCAGCTACTAGGGAGGCTGAGGCAAGAGAATTGCCTAAGCCCAAGAGTTGGAGGTTGCTGTGAGCTGTGATGCTATGGCGCTCTACCGAGGGCAACAAAGTGAGACTATCTCAAAAAAGAAAAAAAAAAAAAAAAGATACTTGTCTTGGGGCAGGGGGAGAAGATACAGGCTCCTGAGAAAAGAAAGACCTGTCTGGTATAAGAAACAGCAGAGTTACGAACCAGCCTGGTTTGGGCATGGTGATTAGCCCTTCTGTTTTGGAGGTATGCCCTGTGTGACCTGGACAGTCCTGTGAGCCATTTCAAGGAGCATCAATGGGACTGGGGCCCATGGAGGATATCTGGAGGGGGGTTCAGGAGTGAAGATGGGGACAGATAAGTGTTTATAATCCTTTAGGGCTAGAAGTTGGAGCAGGTTAGAAAGGAACATAGTCCTTCTCTGGACTTAGTTGTCTGGGCCTTAGAACCTGACTTAGGAAAGTCTTGGAGGGCCTCAGCTGGGACTTTCAAGGCCAGCAGAGCCAGACAGTGCTTAGACTAGAGATGGGAGGGTTAGGGGACTAACCTAGGGGCTGGACATGATAATCTGACTGCTGAGAGCAAGGTACTAAATCAGGCTCAAGCACCAGGCTGTGCATCCAGCAGGGACTGGGGTTGTCCTGGCCACATTCCAGAAGCCTCCCTCAGTCCTTCTGTTGAGCCTTGCTTCAGCACTGACTCCTGGGTTCTGTTACTGGCTAAGAAGGATCATCAAGGTCATGGCTTATTAAGTATGGGGAGATGTTTAGTGAGGGCCGAGGCGGTCCTTAGTCCTTAGTTCTTAGTCCTCAGAGGTAAAGGAAGGGCAGATGTCATTGGATTCATGGATCACTTATGTGGCTCTAAGATGGAGTTTAGGCAAGTATAGTTTGGTGTCTCTAAAAGAGGTATGAGGGGCGGTGCCTGGGACTCAGTGAGTAGGGTGCTAGCCTCATATACCGAGGGTGGCAGGTTCAAACCTGGCCCCAGCTAAACTGCAACAAAAAATAACCAGGCATTGTGGCAGATGCCTGTAGTCCCACCTACTTGGGAGGCTGAGGCAAGAGAGTCACTTAAACCCAATAGTTTGAGGTTGCTGTGAGCTGTGACACTATGGCACTCTACTAGGGGCTACAAAGTGAGACTCTGTCTCTAAAAAAATTAAAAAAAAAAAAAAAGGTATGAGGGCAGAGTAAAGGGAAGGTCCCTAGGACATGGGGGAGTAGGGACAGTCCTTATCCTCCTCAAGCTTCACTTGATGTCCCTCATCTGCACCACGGGTCCCTGGAAGAGCAGCTCATTTTAGGAGCAATAGAACATCTCTCAGGACCTTCCCAGCTTCATGACAGACCCAGATGGTCAGGCCATCAAATCGTGACCTTCGTGGACAAACATCCCTGAGTGATTACACCCAAATGAGCATTTTCCACAGCATGACAAACTCCTCTGAACTCTGTGTTCTTCAGAATATCCTCAATAAGAAAGGACACAATTTTTAGAAATGTCCAGAAGTCAGTTAGAGCCAAGTGTGGTCAATAAAATGAGGAAGTATTGTCAGTGGTCAGAAATGAGACATGAGGGCAGCGCCTGTGGCTCAGTGGGTGGGGCGCTGGCCCCATATACTGAGGGTGGCAGGTTCAAACCTGGCCCAGGCCAAACTGCAACAACAATAACAACAACAACAAAAAAATATATATATACATATCTGTGTGGCGGACACCTGTAATCCCAACTACTCGGGAGGCTGAGGCAAGAGAATCACCGTAAGCCCAAGAGCTGGAGGTTGCTGTGAGTTGTGATGCTACAGCACTCTACCGAGGGCAATAAAGTGAGACTTTGTCTCAAAAAAAAAAAAAAAAGAAAGAAAGAAATGAGACATGAGTATGAAGTAATCAGACTGGTTTCCACAGGAGCCTCCAACTTGCTAAGAAGGTAGCTTCAGGAGGTTTTCCAAATACACACTTCTTAGAGGGTCTGCTTACACATAAGTATAGACTTTTAGGCTGATTGCTAAGATAAATGCTTCAGTGAGCTTGAGGTTTTGATTTATTTTTTAAGTGAGGTAAAACTTACATAACACAAAATCAGTTATTTTATTTATTTATTAAAATTTTTATACAGTCTCACTTTGTCCCCCTAGGTAGAGTGCTGTGGTGTCATAACTCACAGCAACCTCAAACTCTTGGGCTCAAGCAATCCTGTTGCTTCAGTTTTTTCCTTTTTTTTTTTTTTCATTTTCAGTAGAGATGGTGTCTCATTCTTGCTCAGGCTGGTCTTCAAGTCCTGAGCTCAAGGGATCCACTTGCCTTGGCCTCCCAGAGTACTAGGATTACAGGTGTGAGCCACCTCATCAGGCCAAAATTATCATTTTAAAGTGTACAATTCAGGCATCTCCCATAGCTCAGTGGGTAGGGCATTGGTCACATACACCAAAGCTGGGGGGTTTGAACTCAGCCTGGGCCAGCTAAAACAATGACAACTGCAAGAACAAAAAAAATAGCTGCGCGTTGTGGCAGGTACCTGTAGTCCCAGCTACTTAGGAGGCTGAGGCAAGAGAATTGCTTAAGCCTAAGAGTTGGAGGTTGCTGTGAGCTGTGATGTCACAGCACTCTACTCAGGATGACAGCTTGAAACTCTGTCTCAAAATAAAATAAAGTGTACAATTCAGTGGCATTTAGTATATTGACAGTGTTGTACAACTATCAACTGTGTCTAATTCCTCTTTCACCATCCATACCCATACTAAACCCTATGGCCACTAAGCGTTTGTCCCCATCCTCTCCTTCACCACCTGGAGACCACTAATTTGCTTTCTGTCTCCATGGATTTACCTGTTCTAGACGTCTCATAAATGGATCATGCAGTAGGTGGTCTTTTGTGTCTGGTCCCTTTCACTAAGCATAATGTTTTGGAGGATTGTCCATGTTGTACCATGTATCATTACTTAGTTCCTTTTATGCCCAAACTATTCCACTGCGTGGCTGTTTCATGTATTCTTTATATATTCATCCATTGGTGGACATTTAGGTTGTTTCCACTGGACGCAACTTTTAAAAGGTGGTGTTACCTTTTGTACCCTAGCTCCATAGCCCTGAAACATACCTGTCCTTCTTTTGTCAGTGGCATGTCCTTGAGTGTAGGATGCTGCCTGGAGGAACATCTGCATAGACACTCTGCCCCCTGTACTTACCAGTGCAGGTCTCCAGGCCTGTCACCTCTCGTGTTTCTCACCTCACTGTTCTCCATCTTTCTCCCCACCTAGGAGATGACAAGTATGGGCGGAAGATCATTGTGTTTAGTGCCTGTCGAATGCCCCCCAGCCACCAGCTGGACCACAGTAAGCTCCTGGGGTGAGTACCCATGGGGAAGTGTGTAGGACCTTAGTCCCCAGAATAACCTACTGCCGTCTTTTTTTGTTTTTTTTTTTGAGACAAAGCTTCAAGCTGTCACCTTGGGTAGAGTGCCATGGCGTCACAGCTCACAGCAACCTCCAACTCCTGGGCTTAAGCAATTCTCTTGCCTCGGCCTCCCAAGTAGCTGGGACTACAGGCACCCTCCACAACGCCTGGCTATTTTTTGGTTGTAGTTATCGTTGTTTGGCAGGCCCAGGCTAGATTCGAACCCGCCAGCTCTGGTGTATGTGGCTGGCACCTTAGCTGCTTGAGCTACAGGTGCTAAGCCTACTGCCGTTTTTCTTAATGTTTATCTCTGCTTGGCGGGTGCCTTCCCTCTTCTCAGAAGGGAGCTGTTTTATATTGAGGGGACAGCATTGGACTAGGTGTCAGACTGACTTTTTTTTTAAATTTCAGCTTGCTTGTTCATTCTTCTTCGTTTGAAGTACTCTTTTTTTTTTTGTTCATTTTCTTCTTTCTCTGGCGATGCTGCATCCCGTTGCCTCCCCAGTAGCTGGGATTACAGATGCCCACCACAACGTCTGGCTGTTTTTGATGTTAGTAGAGACGGGGTCTTACTCTAGCTCACTGCTGCTCATACTGGTCTCAAACCTCTGAGCTCAGGCAATCCACCCGCCTCAGACTGACTTTCTTGATATGGAAACTATGATGTTGGCCAGCATTTTCTTCACCTTTCAAAGGGGACAGTAGTACAGTCTTCCTTTTTTCAAAGAGATACTTTACTGCACATGAAAATGCTTTGAAAGGTATAAAACCTTCCAAATGTGAGGACTAATTATTATAATTACATGGCATTTCAGATATGGTTGCAGTTGTTTATCATTTGTATGAATAATTAGTGTTACCTTATTTCTTGACAAATTGTCGGTGATTTCCTATGTTCCTTGGTTCTGTTAGCCAAGTTCACATAATAGCTCCAGCTGGTCATTTGTGTCTCCTGATTCAAATACCAAGGCTGGTTGAATGCAGAAGTTTGACAGACTCCATTCTGGTAACTGGTCATAATTGAGCCAGTGCTAGGCTTACTACCTGGCAGAGTAGTGACTCCCCTCCTCCTGCTTCCCTCAGAGCATGTAGAGTAACTGTCTTATACCCCTTTCCTGACCAGTTTCAAACACTCCCCTAAAATTTAAAATTCTGGCACTGTCCCTGGCAGTTCTTTGAGATCCTTTGAGGTCGTGTGTGTATGAGAGGTAGTGAGGGGTCAGGGACAGGCTCCCAGAAGGCTGCAGAGGGAGTGGCCTGGGCTTAGAGTCTCAGCTAGTCGGAGGTGAGCCAGGCCAGAGGCAGAGTCCTGCCCACATTGTTGTAGTCTTTCTCCCTGGCCTCCCGAACCCTCCTCCCACCACTCCTCAGACAAGGCAGGCAGAGCCTTGTCCAGGTCTCATGGGCCCAGCCTGAGGGTGATTGAGTCACATGCCCTCTCCTCCAGTATTTCAGTGTCTGGTGTGCTAGGTGACAGTGCCCTGGCCAGATAATAATCTCAGTGGGAGGAAGTCAGAGGATGGGGGTGGGAAAGCACCCAGCTCTTGGAGGCAGCTTGCTGAGTGAAGCTTCACCCACTCTGGGGCCGTCCTCAGGTTCAGGAAGACCTCTGCCACCCTCTGCTGTGTGTCCTTTATTCCTACCCGGGCTGGTCACTGTCCCCACTGAGAGCATAAAGATGCTTCCATCACAGAGCAATCTGGCCCCTGTTTTCAGTCAAATCACCTCAGACTTGGCTTTTCCCAGCTGTCCATGTGCATCTGGAGGGTTAAAATACAAAGTGCCTGAAGCTTGGAAATCAGAATGTAAACTTGAGCTTTGCCTATTTCTAGCTGCACGCTTTGGGGTGGGTCATTTCCGAGCCCTATGCAAATGAGAACTGTGTTTACCCCACGGCATTAGGTAAGATAGTATATGTGAAATGCCATTGTATATGTTGTAAAGTACTATTACAATTTCAAGAATTTAAAAAAATACAGGTAGCCATAAAGAAAAAAATACAGACAACTTTAAAAAAAAGTCCTGACAAATCTACCACCCAGAGAGAAAACGACTATTGATATTTTGCTGTAACTACTTTCTATTTTTTTCTATAACATATGTGGAACTCTCTAGTCAGTTTTGTATGTTACATAACACTGTTTATTCTGGTCATTAAATGTTCTTCAAAGACATGCTTTATAAAAACATTTTATTATCTGATATGCATACAAAAATGTGAACAAATCTGAAGTACATGTAAAGATGAATTTGCAAAAACTGAACGTATCTGTGTCACCCACACCCCACAAAGGGTGGTTACCACTGTTCTGACATCTGACTTCACAGATCAGTTCTGTCTACAGAAACATCCTGTGAGATATTCTATTTAGGGATGTCCTGTGATTTATTTAACTGATTCCCTGCTATTGCATAGTTAGCTTGCTGTTCCATTTTTTTTCTTTTTTTTTTTTTCATTGTAAAATAGGCTGCAATGAACATCTCTCTACCAAAATGTTTCTGTTCCTCTCTGGTTATTTTCTTAGGATAAATTCCTGGATATATTTTTGTAGGGTCAAGAGTATGAACATGTCATAGCTTCTGTTAAACATCACTTTATTGTCCTCCAAAAGGCTATAACCTCTATCAGTGGATGAGGGTGTCTATTTTCACTATAATCTTTGATTTTTTTTTTTTTTTAGAGACAAAGTCTCACTTCATCACCCTCAGTAGAGTGCTGTGGCATCACAGCTCACAGCAACCTTTAGCTCTTGGGCTTAGGCGATTCTCTTGCCTCAGCCTCCCGAGTAGCTGGGACTACAGGCGCCCACCACAATGCCCAGCTATATTTTGTTATAGTTTAGCCGGTGCTGGGTCTGAACCCACCACCATCGGTATATGGGGCCTGTGCCCTACTCACTGAGCCACAGGCACCACCCATCTTTGCTATTTTTATAGTTGCAAAGTGCAACTACATTTATATGAAAGCACTTTGTAAACTGCTCAATGTGTAGAAGGGTTATAAGTTATTGTGTAGGTAATAACAATCGGAATCACAATCAGAATCCAGTATTAACCATATCACTCATGCCTGCCTGTGCGGACCCAGCCCAGTACATGGATCAGCATCCAGGTTACTCCCTCTGGTTTAGGTCAAGTTGTACATAGTATCTGGGCAGTTCCTCAGGCTTCTTCCTTGCCTCACCTTGGAAATCCTTAGATTCTGCCTGCCCATCCTCCCAGCCTAAAGTGTTGTCCCTGCTGCAGCCTGGGAGCTGGTTGGCTAGCCAGAAAGAGAGCTTCATACTGGATTCCCCCTGCCCAAATTCTTGTTCACTCCATACATTCTTCTCATTGTGCTCAGCATCAAGTGTGTGTGTGTGAAGATGGTAGGTAGCATATTATGAACACAGGGAACCTGAGGAAATGAGGTTCTTTGGTCCACTAATAGCTAAGTGACTGGAGCAGCTAACCTTCGGGCCACCTCAATCACCTCTCACAGGCACAGTGTTTTACAGCCTGTGTCTGCGTTCACCTGTAAAAGGCAGAGCTGTCCCATGGTCACAAATGTAGGCTTTGGAGTCAGACACTTCACTTCAACTGGATGCGGTAGCTCATGCCTGTAATCCTAGCACTCTGGGAGGCCGAGGCAAGTGGATCGCTTGAGCTCAGGAGTTTGAGACCAGCCTGAGCCAGAGCAAGACCTCATCTCTGCTAAAAATAGAAAAAGTAGCTGGGCTTTGTGTGCTCTTATAGTCTCAGCTACTCGAGTGGCTAAGATAAGAGGATCACTTGAGCCCAAGAGTTTAAAGTTGCTATGAGCTATGATGTCATGGTACTCTGAGGTGACAAAGTGAAATTCCGTCTTTAAAAAAAAATAAATAAACCCACAAATACAATTAAATAAAGTGCTTTTTGTTTACATTTAAGCTAGCCATTGCTAGCAAGCTTCCTGCCTTTTCTGAAATTCTAGCCTATTGGGGATACAGCTTACAAACACCCCTGCTGGTTCTGTGAGCACTCTGAGGAAAAATGGTCATAGAAGAGGCTATGACAAGACCTAGAAAGATACTGGGACATCGCCTGTCTAGTAAACAGGCAAAGCAGATACCCGTTGTGGAGATTTGCTCTACCTGGGGCAGGGATCAAGGGAGTAGCTCAAACCCTGAGATATGGGCAGAAGAGCCTATATCCCTTATTGCAGAGCAAGATCCTCTGTGGTGGTGATGGGAGGAAAATTTCTCCCTCTTACCAATTCCTCAGAGATTAACGCAAGTGGCATTTTAGTCCACAGGGAACTAGCAGAGTTTAACACCTCCCTAGCAATATGTGTGTGATCTCAAGCAGGCGGCTCTCCCAATACAAGGCTCAGATTTCAGATTTCTCAAGGCTACCCTTAAGGTTAACAATAATAACAATAGGAGGTGATATGCTCTCTCAGAAAGTGCTGGCATCTTTGTTCCCTCCCTCATCTGACCCTCTGAGCAAATAGACTTCAATAAAAGCAGAGTGAAGTAAACACTCCATCCCATTGCTGGAATCCCACAAACAGGCAATGGACCCCTGAGCTCCCACTTTTTAGTTCTAAAAAAAAAAAAAAAGAAAGAAAAGAAAAAAACAAAATGTAGTGCTGTCCCATGGTCAAGAATACAGGCTTTGAGGTTTTGGAGTCAGATACTTCATTTCCGGGCTCCACCACAAGCTGTGTGACCTTGGATAAGCATTGACCTCTCTGGTCATTTCCCTGATTTATGAGATTGGGAATAACATCAGCCTCTGTTATGAGAAAGATGCGATAATGTATGTGATGTGCTTAGCAGACACTAAAAGCTGAATATTGATAAACAGCGACTGTCATCATCATTACTGACTGACTCAGGGCAATCCCATGAGGGCAATGTCATTCTCATTTTTTTGTTTGTTTTTGAGACAGAATCTCACTTGGTCACTCTACCACTCACCCTTGATAGAGTGCCATGGCATCTTAGCTCATAGCAACCTCTAGGTCTTGGGTTCAAGTGATCCTCTTGCCTCAGCCTCCCAGGTAGCTGGGACTATAGATGCCTGCCACAAAGCCAGGCTATTTTGTTGTTGTTGTTGCAGTTGTCATTGTGGTTTGAACCCGCCAGCCTTGGTGCATGTGGCCAGCTCCGTAACCACTGTGCTACGGGTGCTGAGCCATCATTCTCATTTTTATTCCAGGTATGTGAGAGATCCTGGATTAGAGTCTTGGTATCCTGTCTTTAGTCCTGTGCCACCTCACAGGGACATAGTGACTGATTATGCACCCAGAACAGACCTTGCAGGGGAGGGTTTGTGGGGAATGGGGATGGCATAGCTAGAAATCTCAGGACACCAGTTTCTGTCTTAATGGGGACCACACTGTGCACAGGGCAGGCCTGAACAGGGCTTTTCTCTGGAAGGTACCTGAAGCACACCCTGGACCAGTATGTGGAGAGCGACTACACGCTGCTTTACCTGCATCACGGCCTGACCAGCGACAACAAGCCCTCACTCAGCTGGCTCCGTGATGCCTACCGCGAGTTTGACCGCAAGTGGGTTGGGGCATAGGCATGGGCTCCAGGGCCTGGGCAGGTGGCTCCGGAGCTAGTTGCTCTGCTGGGTTCTGAGCTGCCCTCTACTTGGCAGGAACTCAATCCATGTCAGGGGGAGGCAGGCATCCCTGTCTGGGTAAAAAGACTCTGAAGTCAGAATAGTTTGGGCTTAAATCCCAGCTTCTCCACTTATCCGTGCTGTGAACTTTCGTGTTATTTAACCTCTCTGAGCTTCCTGTTTCCTAATCTGTAAAATGGGCCAGCAGCAGCTCTGAGAACACATGTTGCTGTGCATGTTGAATCAGAAAATGTACTTTGACACCCTAGCTTTGTGTCCTATCCCTCCACTCCTGCTCCCGAGTACCCCACTCTGCCTCTGCAGGTACAAGAAGAACATCAAAGCCCTGTACATCGTGCACCCTACCATGTTCATCAAAACCCTGCTCATCCTCTTTAAGCCCCTCATCAGGTGAGCGGCTGTGGGTGGGGCAGGTGGAACCCATGCTTCCCTTGGAACTCCACAGTAGATACCAAGCACCCCTGGTTTGGGGCTAGGCCTTGGTCTGGACTGGAAGGGCTGTTGAGGGAGAGTAGGGCCTGCCACCACAGGCACACCCCACCCAGGCCCTTTCCTCTGTTGGCAGTTTCAAGTTTGGGCGGAAGATCTTCTATGTGAATTACCTGAGTGAGCTGAGTGAGCATGTGAAGCTGGAGCAACTGGGGATCCCTCGCCAAGTGCTCAAGTGAGGCGGGGCAGGGTGCATGCTGTGTTTGCAGGGCAGGACAAGCCTGCTCAGGAGAGAAGCCAGAAACCTGGTGGAAGCAAACGTCATAATGTAGAAACTGTCCAGGGGTCGGATGGAGCAAGTGCAAACCCCCCCTACCCCTGTAAAGGCTGTGTGACTGGATGTCTTCAGAGTCTGTTTTCTCATATGTAAAGTGAGGTTGTTATGAGGATTACATGAAAAAATCCTGTTTTGAAAAACAGCACAGTAAATGCCTGATAAAGTTTGTTGTGGAGACTCTAATCAGGCAGAAGGCCTGATCCTTCTTTTTTTTGAGACAGAGACTCACTTTTTTGGTCACCCTTGGTAGAGTGCTGTGGCATCACAGCTCACAGCAACCTTCAACTCTTGGGCTTAAGTGATTCTCTTGCCTCAGCCTCCCGAGTAGCTGGCACTACAGGTGCCTGCCATAATGCCTGGCTTTTTTATTGTTGTTGTTGTTGTTGTTGCAGTTGTCACTGCTATTTTAGCTGGCTGGGGCTGGGTTCAAACCCACCACCCTCTGTATACGGGGCCGACGCCCTACCGACTGATCCACAAGCGCCATCCAACCTGATCCTTCTTCCTTCACTCCTGCAGATACGATGACTTCCTCAAATCCACACAGAAGAGCCCTACAACAGCCCCCAGGCCCATGCCGCCACGGCCACCACTGCCTAACCAGCAGTTTGGGGTCTCCTTGCAGCAGTGAGTATGCAGAAGGGGGCCGGACAGGTCTGGCTGGGAGGCAGGAAGGGCTGCAGAGCCGGCTCACTGCACTTATTCCTACAGCCTCCAGGAGAAGAACCCAGAGCAGGAGCCCATTCCAATTGTGCTCAGGGAGACCATTGCCTACTTACAGGCCCACGGTGAGTGCCAGGGCTCAGAGCCTAGAGCCCAGGGCCATGGTGCCTGGCCCTTTCCTCCTCAGCTGGGTCTCCCAGTCCCCTCAGGAAGCTGCTGGGCAAGACTGAGAGAGGTCTTGTGTGCATCAGCACCCCTGACCCTGAACCCTGTACTGAGAACTCTGAGACTTACCAGGCCTCACCATTTCCCAGCTCTCACCACTGAGGGGATTTTCCGGAGGTCGGCCAACACGCAGCTTGTGCGGGAAGTGCAGCAGAAGTTCAACATGGGTGAGTGGTCAGGGTCTGTGGCCAGGCCCATAGCCAGCAGGACTCCTCTTGGGTAGGGGGGGTTGACTCTGCCTTTTGTGCCCTGTAAGGAAGGGCCCCAGATTCCCTGCCTATCAGTGGTTTGGGTGGCACTTGGTGTCACTGGACAGGTCTACTTCTGCCTGGGTGTCCCAGGCCTGCTGCCTCATTGATTAGGCTCCTAGGCTCTGGATTCAGGCTCATGCAGAGGTGAGGAGTAACACAGGGTGTCCTGGGGGCCCACTGTACCCAGATGGCTGGGACCCAGAGCCTCCTGATGGCCTATCTCCTTGTCCAGAGGAAGAAGGGAGGCAAGCATAAAGACAGTGCTGGGAGAAGGGGTTCATGCAGGTCTGAGGGCAGAGCTAGGCAGTGGGCTACAGGCATAAGCCCCTCTCCATGCTGCCCCCCACCCAGGGCTGCCTGTGGACTTCGACCAATACAATGAGTTACACCTGCCAGCAGTCATCCTTAAGACCTTCCTTCGGGAGCTTCCGGAACCTCTGCTAACCTTTGACCTCTACCCCCACGTTGTGGGCTTCCTCAGTGAGTGTCCCTCCTCTTCCCCACCACCTGTGCAGGTCTTCTGCCAAACCTGGACTTGGGGCAGATGTGCTTGGCCATCTGTCCACCTGCCCTGGTGGCTTGTGGGCTTAAGTGTGTCCAAGGAAAGTCTGTTGGGAGCTTCCCTGAACAAGCCTAGCCCAGGCACCTCTAACCTTGGCCCCTTTCCTCCTAGACATTGATGAGAGCCAGAGGGTGGAGGTGACACTGCAGGTCCTCCAGACACTCCCTGAGGAGAACTACCAAGTGCTTCGTTTCCTGACTGCCTTCCTGGTGCAGGTGAGACCTCAGCCTCAGCTTCTACAGCTCACCTAGGGGGTGAAGGGAGGGGCTGCCACCTCTCCTGCTCCAGTGGTGGTTGGTGGGAGTAGGAGGCAGGTTCTGTGGATTCCTGCTGCAGCCTTCTGATTCCCTTCACAGATTTCTTCCCACTCTGACCAGAACAAGATGACCAACACTAACCTGGCTGTGGTCTTCGGCCCTAACCTGCTGTGGGCCAAAGACGCTGCCATCACCCTCAAGGCCATTAATCCCATCAACACCTTCACCAAGTTCCTCCTGGACCATCAAGGGGAGTTGTTTCCTAGCCCTGAGTCCAAGGGGCTCTGAGCCCAGCCCCCACCCCACTGGCCCCTTTCTCTGGTAGCCCCAAGTTTGGACTCTTTTTCCTTCTGGCATCAGCCTCATAGGCACACGGGGCTCCTACCCAGGAAGGGGCCATGATGCCTCCTGGAGATGGAAGCTGGAGCCACAAACCGGGCAGCTCCAACCCCCGTCTGCCTGCCTCACCAGCCCCGGAGGCCTTGCTGTTACCATAAGACATTTTTCTTTGCCTTATACTTCTTACTGCCTCTCTGGACCCCTGGCTCCTACTGGGCTCTCCAGAACTGAGCCTGGCTCTTCTGGGTAGAGAAGGACAGAGCCCCAGCAACCCCTTTTCCTGCTTTTTCCTGCCTCTGTTTCCCTGGCAACTGTGGATGACAAAATCACTGCTGGCTGGGCTGGTAGCAGGGCCTGGCTCTCCCCTTCCCAACTGCTGGGGAGGGAACAGCTAATCTCCTTGGTGTGGCCACACCACTCTGAGGTGCCTCCCTGTCTGGGTCTATTGTCCTGCCTTTTAAAAGTCCCTCCATGTGGAGGCCTGGACACAGTCCTGCCCCCAGCTGCTGTCCTTTCCCCAGCAGCTCAGCCTTGGGTCTTTCACAGCTGAGGAATGGAGCCTGCTACCTCCTCTTAACTCCTTGTTCACGTATCCTGGGTCAGCCCTTCCCAAGTGGTTCTGCCCCCAGGGTGTCCTGACCTCCTGGTTCTGCCAGGACTGGCAGCTTGGAAGGCAGGTTAAGTCCCAGCATCCATTGAAATTTATGCCTCCCTGCCAAACCCATGTCTGGGAAGTGGGGTGTTGTGTTCCTCACTGATCTTCCTTGATCAGTGACCAGCAATGCCCACCCCTCTGCTCCTGCTTCAGCCTACAGGCTCTAGAACTGTCCAGTGTGGGGTCACTCTGGCCCTTACTGTGGCCACAAGGGACTCAATGCCTCTGTGGTAGCTCCTTCCTCCAGCTGGAGGACTATTAAAGGGGCTAAGGTTGGAGGCTCATAGTGCCCATAGGAGGGGCAGAGATTTTGCTAATAGATCAGTCCCTGACAGGTGGGTCCTACCAATCTCCCCAAGGGAGTATGTTGTTTTTCAGAAAACCTAGACCCCAGTGATGGTTATTAACCCTCATTCCAGCTGTGTCTCATAGAATTACATTTCTCATGAACTGTGGGGACCCCCTTTTCTGCAGCCTGTACCCTGGTAGCAGGGCAGTACCTGCAGCGACACTGCCTCCACAACCTTGGCTGGGCAGGAATCCTCACTGACCAGACTAGCCCCATCTGCAGGCCGGGCGGGGCCTGGCCTGACCTCAGTGGGCTGTCCCCCAGGCTACCTGCAGCATATCTGGACTCCTGAGGCCTGGAGCTGCTTCTGATTCTCGGTCAGTCTGTGTGTCTCTAGCCTAGGGCACTCTGTTTTCTGTCCTTGTGTATCAAATGTCGCTCACAGTCACACTCACTGGGGAGCCGTTTGGATCTCTTGGGTCTTTCTCCTGTCCCCTGCCCTACTGGTCTATACCTGGGAGGGCACTTGTACTGTGAATCAAGTGTTCACATTCACACTTCCTGACTTCTTGGCATGAATCATGTATTTCACTGTTTGCACTTTTTGTATTTCAATAAAAATGGAAATAGAAAACTGCCCATTTGGCTGCGATGAAGGTGAGCCAGGTGTGGTGGTTCAATACTGGATGGGAAGTGGGGTGTTATGTTCCTCAATGTCTACCAGGAAGTCCCCTCCCAGGCCACCTGCTCCCTTCCCCATCTTGTTCACCTGGGGCGGTTACAAGGCCAGCTTCCTGACCAGCTTCTAGGCACAGACGGGTCCACAGACATCTTCCACTTGTTTGCACTGCAGCATTACAGCTGGCCACTTTGTGACCAGGGCCTCTTCTCCCAACTGGAAGGCACCAGCAGCTTGGAGGAGCCTTAGGCAAGTGAGGGAGGAAAAGAGGGCATGGATTGTGGTGGACAGCAGGGTGGGCTTCAGAGTCATGAGGGTTTGTACCCTCATTCTGTCACTTGCCAGTGCGGTGTCAGCCCCAGGTCTACAACAGCTGTTTCATTAGAACATGTTTCCTCTGAGGATCAGAAATGTGGGTGGTAGGCTGGGTGCAGTGGTTCACACCTGTAATCCCAGCACCTGGGAGGCTGAGGCGGGTGGATCACCTGAGGTTTGAAACCAGCCTAAGCAAGAACAAGACCCTGTCTCTTAAAAAATAGCCAGGCGTTGAGCCGGGCGCCTGTAGTCCCAGCTACTTGGGAGGCTGAGGCAAGAGAATGACTTGAGCCCAACAGTTTGAGGTTGCTGTGAGCTAAGACACCACGGCACTCTACTGAGGGACTCTGTCTCAAAAAAAAAAAAAAAAAAAAAAAGTGGGTAGTGCATAACACAGGGGGCGCTCAGTGATAAGACAGTGAACATCAGCTTGCTGGCAAATGGAGTGATGGTCCTAAATTCACACAGCAGCTGGATGGGAACTGCAGAGTCTGACCAGTCTCCTGCTTGCCTGAGCAGCCAGGCTGTTTCCATACCACCTAAAGTCCCAAGGAGGCTGTGAAAGACCCAGTTTTCCTTTATTCTCTTCAGTAGGTTTTGCTTTGCTTTAAAGGTTAAGATGGTAAATTTTGTGATTTATGTACTACATTTTTTTTTGTCAGAAAAAAATGAAGGTAGTGTAGGACAGAATTTTGCTTGGCGCAGCTGTTAAAGTCAACTTCCAGGTATTTGTGGCCTGCTAATTGTAATCAGGAGGCTACTGTGGCCTCAGTTGGGCCTGTTCTTTTTTCTCCTTATGGGGTGAGCCATGGGATCAGGCAGTGTTAAGTTAGTTGGTTATCAACCAGCCCCAGGAAGCCAGTCCCATTGCACAACTGTGGCCCTCGTCCAAGTACCTTGAGGCAGAGGCATTGGCTACCTCCCCTCTCTCCCTCAATCTGCTTGGCTCTAGGTGGATGACTTTGGGACAGGCAGGCAGTGACCCAGGAAAGCAGGAGAGTGACCAAACCCAGGGAGCTGTTGACTTGGGTTGAGTTCCTGGCAGGGCCCCTGCTGAGTGACTCAAATGCCAACTTACCAAAGCCACAGCCTTCAGGGGCTGTGGGGTGGAGTGTGGGAAGATGCTTGAAAGGGGTGGGACACTAAGAAAAAAAGAAAACAAAGGAAACCAGGCCTGGGTGCAATGGCTCAATTCTATAATCCTAGCACTCTGAGAGGCCAAGGCGGGTAGAGACCAGCTAAGCAAAAGCAAGACCCCATCTCTACTAAAAGTTGAAAAATTAGCCAGGTGTTGTGGTAAGTACCTGTAGTCCCAGCTACTCAGGAAGCTGAGGCAAAAGGATCACTTGAACCTAAGAGTTTGAGGTTGCTGTGAGCTATGATGTCACTGTACTCTACCCAGGGAGGCAGACAAAGGCTCAAAATAAAAAAAATAAAAAAAAAAAAGGCACAGGGAAGAGTGGGGTGGGACACTGTTGCTAGTCAATGGACGACAGCCAAGCACTTTGCTTAGGGGGATCACAATTGAAGGTGATGTTAGAACAGTCCCTTCACCATGTGTGACCCAGGTCTTGGGCAGTTCTGTCCTAGCTGGGTGCATGGCCAGTGTCACATGCAGGTTACTAAAAGCAAGGGCTCCCAGGCCCTAGTTTTTGGCTGAATTTAGAATTTTCTTTTCCTTTTAATATCCTTCAATAAAAGCTGAAGAATTTAGTTTTCTAATTAGCTCTCTTTTGTCCTGAGGCCTAGCTTCAGTCTGAAGGGGAGGGAGGCAGCCCAGACAGCAGTTGCCCAGCCCTCATCAGCTTTTCTCTTTTGCCTTTACAACAGTCAGTGGTTCTCAACAATCCATAGGAACTGTATTAAAGGAACACAGCATTAGGAAGATTGAGAACCACTGCTCTAGAACCATCTCTGCCTCTGGGATATAGGCTCCACCCTTGGCTCCCCACCCCCATCATGGAGTGATGCTGTGGGGTTGCAGTGCCTGGAGACCAGGCCGACTAATCCCCCCAGGACTCTTCTCTCTTCAGGGCTCCTCAGAGAGGGCCTGGTAGCCTCCATAGAGCCTCTGGTCAGATCAGGGCAGCTAACTTCCTGCTCCTTCCTGCCACCCCTTCCTTTCTCAGGCTGCTCTCTGGCCTTACTCAGCCACAACAGGCTCCAGACAGCTTGGGGAGCCCCCTACTCCCACCTGGGACCTTGTCTTCTTGCTGTCCTGTAAGGAGATGATGACAGTGGCCTAAATTTTACAGAGATTTTTCTAGGATATACTTCATATCCTTCCTCACAGAATATTCAAGTAGCAGCCCCAGGATGGGGAAAGTGAGGCACTGGCAGGTTTCCTGACCAGCCCTGGGTTATATAGCTAGTAGGTGGCCATGGCCAAGCCCCAGGACTCCAACAGCCCTGCTCAGCTCTGAAGTCTTTCAATGCTTCCCAATATCCCACTTTTCCCTCTCTGTGGAAGCTGTTGGTGACCCAGACCTTCAGTGGGGAGGGTGGAACACTAGGTTTTAAGACAACTTGCAGGACAGGAGGCTGTAAAGTAAAGAAAAGATTTTACTGGAAATCTCTTGAATACATCTTGACGTGTAACTCAGTATTTCCAAACAAAATAGGCTGGAGGAGGAGGAGGGACTCTGCCACCTGGAGACAGATGGCTGGTCCCAGCCTGTCCCCAGGGTGCTGCAGGAGTCAGTCTAGGGCTCATACCTTTTATGGTACACAGATGAGGGGCAAGGGCCAGCCTGCAAGTTGCTTTGTTCCTCCCAGGTTCAGCTTAAAGTCAGGGCCAAGCCTTCCTGGCCTTCTCACGTGGGGTCCTGTGAAAGGCTGCTGCCTGCAGATGCCAATAGGGAGTCAAAGAGGACTGCCTTGGACAACGGCGGCCAATGGCCAACAGGCCTTTCCATGTAAGGACTGGGAAAGAGGGCAGCAGCTGGCGTGGGGTGGGGGTCAGTAATTTGTCAGGGGCCTTTCTCCTCACAGCCAGTGATTTGTGGCTGTATCTGGTTTAGCAGGCCACCCAAGTGCTCTGCCTCAAAGACAGGTTGCCACCACTGCTGGGAACATTTATTTTGTGGCAGCTGAAGCATGCATGAACCCAAGGCCCCTACCAGAGTCTGCCCCAGCCCTCAGAGGTCTCATAGGTGGAATGGTGTCACATGCAGTTTAGTAACAAGCAATTGAGAGGCACCTGCTGCATGAAAGCACAACTGCTGATGAGTGCCCCAAGTTGGCCAGGAGGAAAGGGGCAGGCCCAGCTCTCTTCGGTCGGGGCTCCCAGCAAGACTGGGAGAGGACAGGTGACAGGCGGGTACAGCTAGGCACCTGACTTATTTCAAGTAACGATACCTGAAGGGTTAAGTCAACCACATGCTCAGCTTTGGTTTCTCAACAAGAAGCCAACCCAGCTAGTAAACCCCAGGGCAGTATACAGACCCTGGGACTAAAGGGAGGTGGTGGCCAGGCCTAGGCAGGAGGAGGAAAAGCTCCACAGTCTAGCCTCAAAGATCAGAAACAAGTACCCCAGCAGGAGGGAGACACACAAAGTCCCTTGGGCACTATGCATGGTCATCACATTTAGCGCCCGAGACTTCCTGGGTAGCCAGAATGGAGTCAGTTATTCTGCAGAAGCTGTGGGAGACCCAAGGCTCTCACCAGGAAAATGTCAGTGTCCCAGGTATAGCTTTTACTCGATTCGAATGCAGCAATCCTGGAAGGTTGCTTTCCCCTCAGCCAGCCCTATTCCTCAGAGCGGCAACCAGACTCTGAAGAGCCTCCACAGGAAGAGCCTCTGTCCCAGGAAGAGGCCCTCCACCTTTCCCAAGTGAAAACATCTAACCTCAAACATATTTTCTCTATAAAATATCTGATTTCTTTGAAAGTAATAAATATTTACCGTGTTCTATAACCCAAGAGCAGCAGTGGGGAAGGAAATGAAGAGAACCTTTGCCATGACTCCCAGAGACAGAAGTCTAGAGACACAGGATTGTTATTTCCCATGTCGCTGAGGAGCAGAGCACAGGCAGCCAAGGGCTGCTCAGACCCTCTAGGAAGCACTGCACCACCTAAGGGATGGGCTGGCTGGCTCTGGAGCTCTCAATATCCTGGGCCAACAGGCCTGTCATATTGCCAGAAGTACAGGCACAGGTGGCAGAGAGAAGAAGAGAGAGGAAGAAGCTAGCAGGAGGTGAAAGAGACAACAAAGAGCCTAAAGACTCTCTCTCCTTGCTCCCAATGCTGTCTTCTTCCTCTTCCTGGCTCTGCACCAATTTCTGGGCTGCCAGTTGGAATGTCAAATCGTTGATGGTAACAGCAGGCAGGCAAGGGGCCAACTTCAGGGCAGGCCCAGACTGGAGGCTGGCAGCAGGAGGAACAGAATGACACCCTTGTGAAGCAGCTGACAATAGGCAGGGCACTCAGATGAGCCTTCCGAGGGCCCTTTTGTACAAAGGGTCTTCCCATCTTCAAGGCCAGAGGGGAGTCCTCTCAATGCTGGTATTGGGCTTCACTGCTGTACTGGGTTTAACTGTTGCTATGGAGTTTCCAGGAGGTCCAAGAGCAGGGATTTTAACCATCCTCCCCTCCACCTGGCTTGGAACAGGATGAGGGATGGAAGCAGCTGATGCATGGGAGGCTCTCTGTCCCCTGGGGCCACAAAAGGAGGGTGCTGCTGGTACTCAGGACACTTTTACTGCAGGGTCTCTACAAAGGCATCGAATTCTCGCACATTCTTCTCATGCACAGCCAGCTTCTCTGGTAATGAGTCCTGTAACAAGAAGGGAAAGAAGAGCTGATTATTCAGGTAGGGCCGTGAAGAAACAGCCAGCTCAGACCCCAAGATGAGAAAGGGAGTGGGAACAGAGCCCTGCTGGGCAGCATGGAGCTAATAAGCAGAATGCATGGCAGCAGAGCAGGGATGGGACAGGATGGGTGTGGGTATATGTCAGTTTATTAGGGCTTTGTGGGGCCAAGAGGGTTGACAGAACAGTCTGGGGAGTCCAAATGGGCCATATACTCAACAAGAGAAAAAAGGACGATGACAAGAATAAGAGGACACAGAAACTAAACATGAAACACCCCTGATAGAAACTAAACATGAAACACCCCTGATACACATCAGACTGACAACAGAATAAAAGAGCAAGTGCAGAGTGCTATGAATTAAGAAAAGTTCATAAAGATTTTTTCACACCCTTTGCTGGGCATCAGAAGCCCCACACTCCCAAGAGATTTCTCAATCAGTGGGTCTGTGTCATGGTCCAGGAATCTCCATCTTTATACCAGCTGTGTGTGTGTGTGGTGGGGCATTAGAGAGGGCTGAGAGAATGGTAAAAAAGAGAGAAGCAGAGGAAAACAGAACTGTGAGAAGTTTAACTGCCTCTGTATCAACAGTTAAGAATAAAAATCTGATCCTGGATGGCGCCTGTGGATCAGTGGGTAGGACGCCAGCCCCATATGCTGAGGGTAGCGGGTTCAAACCCAGCCCCGGCCAAACTGCAACAACAACAACAACAAAATAGCTGGGCATTGTGGTGGGCGCCTGAAGTCCCAGCTACTCGGGAGGCTGAGGCAAGAGAATCGCCAAAGCCCAAGAGCTGGAGGTTGCTGTGAGCTGTGATGCTACAGCACTCTACCGAGAGCGACAAAGTGAAACTCTGTCTCTACCAAAAAAAAAAAAAAAAAAAAAAACTGATCCTAACCAGGTGGTCTCCATTGGCAATTAAACAAACATAAATTGCATCTGCAGAATTTAACCATCACAGGAAGAGTTCCTCGCAGTAAGGCCTAAGCACAAGGTACCTAAGAGGTTGGAAATTCTCCTGTCTCCCAGCTTGTAATGTGGCCCAGACACACTGACTGCCAAGGCTAATTTGGCTGCAGCTGCCTAAAGCTGGAGGGAAGCCTCAGAACCAGCATCACTGCCTGCAGCCTCACATCCAGAGCACTGGAACCCCATTTCCTGACAAGAGCATGTCATGAGAGGCAGAGGAGTTGGTGGTTAAAAGACTAAATCCAGGCCAGATCCTCTGGGACCAAACTGGCCCTGGGAGACCATGG
The DNA here is from genome assembly GCA_963574355.1 of Loris lydekkerianus. Taxonomy (NCBI): domain Eukaryota; kingdom Metazoa; phylum Chordata; class Mammalia; order Primates; family Lorisidae; genus Loris; species Loris lydekkerianus. Next base: position 16,123 of record CAUYPK010046934.1, on the reverse strand, counting down.
GCACATTAATCACAGTACTGGTTTTCTCATCTGTAAAATAGGACAATAAGAAAATCTACCTGTTAGGGCTGCTACCTAAGGTACTTAGAAAAATGCTTGGCACTCTGAAAGCCATTATAAATGTTAATAATAGGCCTGGCGCTTGTAGCTCAAGTGGCTAGGGCACCAGCCACATACACCAGAGCTGGTGGGTTTGAATCCAGCCTGGGCCTGCCAAACAACAATGATAGCTACAACCAAAAAATAGCTGGGTGTTGTGGTGGGCACCTGTAGTCCCAGCTACTTGGGAAGCTGAGGCAAGAGAATCGCTTAAGCCCCAAGAGTGAGCTTAATGTGAGCTGTAACACCATAGCACTCTTACCCAGGCCAACAGCTTGAGACTCTGTCTCAAAATAAATAAATAAATAAATGTTAATAATAACAGTAGGTATTGCTGTATTGTCACTAGTAAGCATACTTTTCTGTTTAAAGCAGATCAGGGGCAGTTGTTTATTCCTAGAGCCTCTTAATGTTCACTGGTGTGTGTGTGGGGGGGGATAGGGGGAGGAGGGAGTTCCACTTCAGACAAAGGGACCTTGACATCTCATGGTAACATCTAGGGTACTTTTTTGCCCTTCAGAGGCCAGAAACAGGAAATGCCCTAAGCAGAGATGTGGTAATTACAGTCACTATCAGCATGAGAATGGCTAGATGAGGGAAGGAGGAAGGAGCCCCCTGAGGAAAGGGCAAAAAACGTTAACACTAGGACTTCCCTTTAACACTAGGACTTCCCGTTCTCTCTGCCCAGCACGGCTGGATCTGCTTGGCAAATGAAACAGCTGAATGCAAAAGCTGTTGGACTAGCTTGGTTTAGTGGTCCCAGCACATAGAGAACACAAGGCATGACAACAGCAGTGTGTAAACAATGCTGAGAATGTGCAGAGGAAGGAAGGACTGAGCACAGGCAAATTTCAGATAATGACTGCCAGGTACAAGCCAAATCTCAAGTGTGATCAAAGGAAGGTTAACAGCCTAAAATGTCTCTTTCCTGTTACAGGGGAAGATGGGAGGTATGGTGCTGGGGAGGAGTAACAGGAAGGACCATCACAGGAAGGGAGGAGGTCAGAGGTCTGCCTCCTTATAGTGGGAGCAGGCATTTCCGTACCAAGTCTTCAGCCATGGACTGCGCTCCAATATCTATGGAGAGGCTGCTTAGCTGAGGAGGGTTCTGAAACTCACGATAGAAGGTCCCCAAGTCCATCGGAAGAATGTCGTCTTTAGAAAAAGCAGGTTTCTTCAAAAAGAAGACAAATTCAGTTTACCTTCCACCCATTTTGTTCAGGTGCATCTTAGGGAGAGGAATCTTGTTTACCCCTTTCTCTCCTGGCCTGCTGACTTCTGATCCTGGTGATCATATTCCTCTGCCTTGGTTAGGTTTATGTCCCTTTCCTTCACACTCTTTTTCCTAAACCAAGGTTTATCTATCCAGGGTCTACATAAATAGGACCTAAGTGGATACCACTAGAAAAAAATCTCCATTTAGAGATTATTTTATTTTTATTTTTATTTTATTTTATTTTATTTTTCAGTTTTTGGCCAGGGCCCACCTCTGGTATATGGGGCCAGTGCCGTACTCCTTGAGTCATAGGCACCACCCATAGAGCTGAATTCCTTTATGAATTTCAACCAGAGATGTGGCACAAAATACTTTATTGTTCATGGGCCTCCAAATGTCTCCCCAGACACGCCCCCTACCTGTCCCATTCCTTTTGTCTGTACCAGCCCATCTAATCCCTGTGAAGGAAACCTTGTTCAAGTTCAAGAGATGCTTCTAGGTTTATTTCCCTTGAGACAGCGAAAGTCAGGGAGGTGATGGCAACTTACAAAGTCGATCATAACGAAGTCGTCATGGACATTGCCACTGCTGCCGACGCTGGAGCCATCAGAGTGCAGGCTGCCTTGCAGAGGAGAAGCTATCTCTGGGGAATCTGGAGGATTCACCTGTTTTCAGAGTGAGGCAGAGTTACGGGTTTGTTTTGTGAACTAGAGACAAGTTACTTTTCACCTGAGGATCTGGGAAGGAACTTAATGCTGGCTACAAATCCCTAAGCCAAGGGGCATGGCTAATGGCCTGTGAAGGATTTAGTGACTCCAGCCCAGGAAGGAAGGTGATTACTGCACTAGCCACTAGAAACTGGTAGTCAACGGTGGGCTCACCATGGGATCAGTATCCTCCAGCTCCAAATTCTTGGGAGCAAACATGGCAAAGGGTATGTCCAAACTCGTCAGGGTCACCTAAAGACACAGAGGAGAAAAGCCTTAGTGCTGGCCATCCCCTGTTTGTGTGCCTCCTTACAGGCTGCCAGATATCCAGGGCCCAGCAAGTTCACACAACTAGGCTGACCACACTGCCCCTCAGATTCCCTAAGGGACCCCAAGCTCTCCTGCCTCCCTGCCCCCCATCACAAATACCCACAGCATAAACAAGGGCTGGGCACCCTGGGCATTCAGCTTTGGAAGTCTGATCCATAGTAATTCAATAACAACATGCTTCACTGGCTCCACTGAGGAGGAAATTCCTAGCTGAAGCATGGCAGAGGCAATGACACAGCACAATGTTTTTATGCCAAATGTCTAGTCTCCCTCTCCTGTGGGAGGCTGAAAAGGTCACAGAACAGTAACTCTTGACTTTTTCTGGAGGAGTGTCACAGGTTACATACACTTGTGCATGCTACTGTAATAGTTCCACAGTGTTGGGCAAAGAATGCTACTCCAGGGCCTCACTCTAAGGGCTCAGACGTTCTCACAGGGGGTAGTGGCAGAAGAATCACCTGGTTGATGGGTTTGTTGACAAAAGCCCCCACTTTGCGCACAAACATGGTCTCCAAGACATCATGGGGGGAGGCCCGTCCCTCACTGCTGTTTGATACAGTTTCAGTATCCTCACTGGGGAAAACAGGCAAGGTTAGCACTCATTCTCAAACCACAGCAGAGATGACTTGGTTCCCTATAAATCTACCATCTGATGGGGCTCCGGCACAGGGCAGGAGTTAGCCCACTGGCCCACCCACATGGGAGATGTCAGTATGTGTTCTGGCAGCTACCATGTCACCCTGCCTTTTGAGTAGATAGCAGAGGGCTATCTGGAAGAGCTATCTGTTCCAGAGTTCCTGGAACAACTAAGAGTTATACAAATATCAATGAAACTTTGTGTTACAATTGTGTAAAGCTTAGTGAAAAAAAATTTTTCCACTTTAGTCTGTCACTGACTTAAAGCTTAAAGTTTAATGGAAAAAACCAATAATAAACATCAGTTACCATGCATATAGCAATCACAGATACAGGTAACCAATGCCCATAAACAACTGTAATTTTAGCATTAATCTATTACACAGTCAGACACCAAATTTTAACTTATCTTTATTTTGTAAAAATACTGTAAGAATAGGGCGGCGCCGTGGCTCAGTGGGTAGGGCACCGGCCCCATATACAGAGGGTGGCGGGTTTGAACCCGGCCCTGGCCAAACTGCAACAAAAAAATAGCCAGGCGTTGTGGCTGGCACCTATAGTGCAGCTACTTGAGAGGCTGAGGCAAGAGAATCTCCTAAACCTAGGAGTTGGAGGTTGCTGTGAGCTGTGACACTACAGCACTCTACTGAGGGTGATAAAGTGAGACTCTGTCTCTAAAAAAAAAAAAAAATACGGTAAGAATGTGTAATGTTAAGTTTCAGTCTTACTTCACAAGAGACATTGCCATTATTCAAAGTTAAGAGTTCCAAATTTTGGGTGGCGCCTGTGGCTCAGTGGGTAGGGAGCCGGCAGGTGGGAAGGTCTGAACCCGGCCTGGGCCAACTAAACAACAATATACCAAGGGTAGTGGGTTTGAACCCAGCCCTGGTCAAACTGCAACAAAAACTAGCCAGGTGTTGTGACAGGTTCCTGTAGTCCCAGCTACTTGAGAGGCTGAGACAAGGGAATTGCCTAAGCCCAAGAGTTGGAGGTTGCTGTGAGCTGTGAGGCCACAGCACTCTACCGAGGGCAACAGAATAAGACTCTGTCTCAAAAAAAAAAAGTTCCAAATTTTATTCATCAGCCAGCCAGAGCTCTCCTCACCCCTAAAAAATGACCTGTGCTGAGGTTCTCCATGTTCTGTGCACTCCGTGTTTCTTCCCCATTCCTTGCCCTCAATCATTTCTTTCTTTCTTTTTTTTTTTTTTTGAGACAGTCTGAAGCTGTTGCCCTGGGTAGAGTGTCATGGGGTCACAGTTCATAGCAACCTCCAACTCTTGGGCTTAGGCAATTCTCTTGCCTCAGCTTCCCAAGTAGCTGGGACTACAGGTGCCCACCACAATACCCAGCTAGTTTTTTTCTTTTGGTTGTAGTTGTCATTGTTGTTTGGCAGGCCTGGGCTGGATTCAAACCTGACAGCTCTGCTGTATGTGGCTGGCTCCCTAGCCGCTGAGCTACAGGCATTGAGCCCATCTCTCTGTTCTTGAAGGTCTCTGAATGACACATTCCATTTGGCTGCTCCCCTTCCTACCTCCCCAGCCCTTTGGACTGATGTTGAGTCCTGGACAGGGGGCTCTAAGCAGTAGAAATGGGGCCCTAGGCTGTGGCTGCCAGACACAGGGGCAGGGGATAGGAAACGTACTCTGACCAAAAAACAAGGGCTCAAGGTGGGCCGGAGGACAAAACAGTCTAAGTGGGCTCTGACTTCTGGCAACACAGAGGACCAATCTGCATGGAGACATTTGAGCTCTTAGGATGTGCATTTGAGAACCCCCTACACAGGTGCCTGTATCTTTAGATACTCCCAGACATGCCCCAGGAATCAAGGCTCAGAAAACTAGAGCACAAAAGGACTTTGATCATCCAGGAGAGGGAGGGAAGAGAGAGGATAAAGTTTGAGAAGCCAAGAATAAAATAAATTATTTCAGCGCCCATAGCTCAGTGGTTAGGGTGCCGGTCAGATATACGGAGGCTGGAGGGCTTGAACCTGGCCTAGGCCAGCTCAACAACAATGACAACTGCGACAAAAAAATAGCGGGGCGTTGTGGCAGGCGCCAGTTGCCCCAGCTACTTGTGAGGCTGAGGCAAGAGAATCACTTTAAGCCCGAGAGTTTGAGGTTGCTGTGAGCTGTGATGCCACTCTATTGAGGGTGACATAATGAGACTCTGTCTCAAAAAAAAGAATAAAGTAAATTATTTTTCTTAGTGATGGCACAAAAAATCTTCCCAAACAATTCCTTTCCCACCACTTCACTGTGGGAACGGGGAAAAAAAAAAATCAGAAAATTTCTGTGAAGAGAAAGATCATTTAGGATGTGGGAGGGGGGTACAAAGCAATCTCATTACCTCTGGGGCTTTCCAGGTCAGGGGAGATCAGGGCAGGGCAGGCCAGGCCAAGGCAGCCCTCAGGGTCCTGGGGGAGCCCAGTGTTATGGAAAGAATGGGGGTGGGTGGTGGCTCTGGAGTCAGAGGAACTGAGATAAGTAAACTTAGGCCAACCACTTAACCCTTTGGAGGTTCTCTCATCCCTAAAAGGGAGGTGACAGCAAAGATTTTTACAGCATGGAAATATGAGAACTTTCACTTCCTACTTAATTAACATCTTCATGACTACTTGAATTTTATAAACTGTATCACCTTGGTAATTAGAAAAGACAAACCAATTAGAACCACAGACAAACCATCAGGCTGTGGTCAATGCCCTGTTCTGGTCCTCTGGAAACGCCAAGGATTGACTCCAAAGGATAAATCTTGGGATAAGAGGAAAATATTGGAAAGCCCCTGCACTGGATAAAGGTGACAAGGACCAAGCCACTGCTATTTCCTGTTAGTAGCGAAACCCCAGTCCAGCTTCCTTACATCCCAGCTGCAATATCAGATTATCAGGGAACGAAAAGGAGTCAACATTGTGGGCACAAATGCCAAGGCCAACCCAATGCCAAAAGTACTCTTTTTTTTTTTTTTTTTTTCTTCCAGTTTTGCAGTTTTTGGCCAGGGCCGGGTTTGAACCCACCACCTCTGGTATATGGGGCTGGCACCCTACTCCTTGAGCCACAGGTGCCACCCTTTTTTTTTTTTTTTTTTTTTCTTTGAGACAGAACCTCAACCTGTCACCCGGGGTAGAGTGTCATGGCACCACAGCTTACAACAACCTCCAACTCCTGGGCTCAAGCGATTCTCATGCCTCAGCCTCACAAGTAGCTGGGATTGTAGGCACCTGCCACAACACCTGGCTATTTTTCTGGTTGCAGCCGTCAGTGTTGTTTGGCAGGCCTGGGCTGGATTCAAACCTACCAGCTCAGGTGTATGTGGCTGGCGCCTTAGTCGCTTGAGCCGCAGGCAACGAGCCAACTAGTCTTTACTGATAAGCAAATGTACCAAATTGTATGTTGGTATAGAGTGTACCAAATAAGCACATGGGTCAGGGAGCCCAGGCCAGCCATAGCAGGGGCGGAACCACATCAACTCACCTGCTGGAAGGTGTGGCAGCACAGTGGGCCCCATCAGAAGGGGCACAGGTTGCCAATCTCTCTTGGTCAGCCTGGGAACCGTGGGCAGGCTGGTTGGGAGCAAGGGGTACCCCACCTTCCTTCCCAGGAACCATTAGCTGTAGGGAAAAATGGAAAGATAAAGTGAATTGTGGCAGCAGTGAACAGGAGGGGGAACTCACTTCCTAGCATGATAGCATGTGCTTTTGAGTTTTCCACCACCAATGTGCTAACACCAAGTGGGAAGGAATCCCTGGGTCTTTATCCTCTCTGGGACTCAGTTAATTGGAGACAGGCATGACAATGACTAGGGAGGGAATAGGAAAGACAGGGAGAAAAATCCTGGCAAAGTCTTCTTTCCTTTCTGAAGTCTAGGAGGCTCTTTCCTCTCAAAGAGAGTCACTTTGGTCCTCTAAGTTACCAGAGAGCTTTGCTTCAGAATATAGTACTTAGAAAAATATTTCTGTTATAAGAGGTCCCTCAACTGCCTCTGAGCAGAGGAGGTAACACTGGAAACCCCCTGGTCCTCCCCAGCTTGAAAAATACCTGGTGAGGGTGTGTAGCATTTAAGCCAGCAGCGAACACTACTGGATAAGCCAGGTCCGCTGATCCAACGCCCAGGGCAGCAGGCTGATAGGAAAGGCGAGAGCTTGAAAGCTAAGCAAGAGAAAAACAAAGAAGGGCAGAGGAAAAGCAAGAAAAAAGTAGGCAATCCTAGAGTGTAACTAACAAGTGAGCTCCCTGTAGAGATAAGGAATGGCTTCCAGCCCGCATGCCCATGGTAGAGGGCCTGATAGGATGAGGAGTAAGGACAGACCACACCGCTAGTTTTTTAGAGAAGAAAAAACAGAAATTTGTTTGAGATCAGGATTCCCAGCTGTGGAACCTCCCAAAGGCCTCAAATGAGTTTCTTGCTCCCAATTTCCCCAGGGACTCAGCTAACTGCTTCAGTTTTAAGCCCCAGCAGATCTATGGAGCACAAGCCTGGGCAGAACTTGGAGCCAAAGCCATCAGGTTCTCCTGAGTCGCTCTCTTCTCCTCTGTCCTGAGGTCCCTTTGAAACAGAAGGCCATCTTCTCTAATCATACCCTTCATCACCCCAGGAGGTGGGAGGGTTTCTATTTATATTTAAAAAAAGAGAGAACACCAGTCTTGAATTGTTTATTTGGAAATTTGATATAAATAACTCCATGTATTTTTCACATCGATGGTAGAAGGAGCAAATAAAAACTCCTATTTTGGGCGGCTGTGGCTGAGTCCTGTTAAAATCTATTATACCAAGCCTCAAAATAATTCCCCAGAATGCTTGGGACATTTAAATAACATCCTGTACTTTATTTACAATTTTTAAATATAAAGATGCCATCTGATAATATACCCTTCTTCCCACATGACTCACTTGATGGGAAAAGGCCAGTCCTGGCATGGGGACCCTCAGGGTGTCCGTCACCACAGGAGTAGGGGTCTGAAAATGTGCCTTTGTAACAGTAAACACACACTGTGCACAGATACACACAGAGACAGGAGAAACGAGAAGAAAAAAGAAAAGGGACTTGAGAAAGAAGTGAAAGAAACTCCGGAAGGGGCAGAAAGAGGCTGCAATGGCCACTGGTGAGTCAGAAGTGAAGCCAGTGAAGGTGCACGGCTGTCCACCTAGGGAAGGCACTCGGGAGGGCCCCTATGTGATATTTATCTCAGGGTGCTCCATGCATGCCTGTCTCCCTGATGAGCAGCTGGAAAATGAAGCTGAGTGGAACTGGTATGACTTGGCAACACAGAGAAACCTGAGCTAAGCATTCTGTCTTTAGTCAAAAAAAAATGGGAAGAAGTCAAAGAATAGCTTCCAACAGGAAGGACCTCAGAGCAGACCCAAGGTGTGCCAAAGATAATGAGGGTGTAGGGCATGTAAAGCTCCAGTAAAAGCATTTTCCAAGGGATTCAGAATCTTCAGGGACAGGTGGAACCAGCTGACATTTGTTGGCCACAACTTTAAAAAGCTCAGGTGTAGGCTTTCCCACGTCATTCTGGGGGTGTGTGCCTGTGTCGTCGTCTTTTTTTTTTTTTTTTGAGACAGAATCTTATTTTGTCCCCCATGGTAGACTGCCGTGGTGTCACTGCTCACAGCAACCTCCAGCTCTTGGGCTTAGGCGATTCTCTTATCTCAGCCTCCCAAGTAGCTGGGACTACAGGTGCCCACCACAATGCCCAGCTATTGATTTTTCTGTTTTTTGTGAAGAAGGGATCTCACTATGTTGCCTAGGCCAGTCTTGAACTTCTGGCCTCAAGTGATACACTCACCTCAGCCTCCTGACATGCTAGAATTATAGGGGTGAACCTAGGAATGTCTAGTGACACAAAGCAATGCTTACAAACAAGGGAGGGATACACCCATCTTTAGTGAACTGCCCGACTTGCTTAGTGAATTGCATTGCGTCTATTTTTTTTAATTAAATCATAGCTGTGTACATTAATGCAGTCATGGGGTACAATGCGCTGGTTTTATATACAATTTGAAATATTTTCATCAAACTGGTTAACACTGCCTTCACAGCATTTTCTAAGTTATTGTGTTAAGACATTTATATTCTACATTTAGTAAATTTCACATGTGTTGTGTTTTTGTTTTTTTTTTTGAGACAGATTCTTACTTTGTTACCCTGGGGAGAGTGCCATGGTGTTATAGCTCACAGTAACCTCAAACTTTTATGCTTGAGAACTCTTCTTGCCTTAGCCTCCCGAGTAGCTGGGACTACTGGCATGTGCAACGGTGTCCAATTTATCTGTTTTTATTTGTATTTATTTGATTATTTTTTGAGACAGAGCCTCACTGTATCTCCCTCAGTAGAGTGTCGTACTGTCACAGCTCATAGCAACCCCCAACTCTTGGGCTCAAGCGATTCTCTTGCCTCAGCCTCCCAAGTAGCTGGGACTACAGGCGCCTGGAACATGACCGGCTATTTTTACAGAGGGGGTTTCACTCTAGCTCAGGCTAGTCTCGAACTCAGGCAATCCGCCTGCCTCGGCCTCCCAGATGCCGGGATTACAGGTTCGAACCACCGCACCCAGCCAGTTTTTCGACTTTTTTTTTTGAGATACAGTCTCAAGCTGTTACCCTGGGTAGCATGCCATGGCATCATAGCTCACAGCAACCTCAAACTCTCGGGCTTAAAGCGATTCTCTTGCCTCAGCCTCCCAAGTAGCTGGGACTATAGGTGCCACAACACCCGGCTATTTTTTGGTTATAGTTGTCATTGTTGTTTGGCAGGCCAGGGCTGGATTCAAACCCACCAGCTCTGGTGTATGTGGCTGGCACCCTAGCCGCTTGAGCTACAGGCACCGAGGACCAGTTTTTCTATTTTTTAGTAGAGACAAGGTCTTGCTCTTGCTCAGGCTGGTCTCAAACTCCTGAGCTCAAGCAATCCACCCTCCTTGGCCTCTCAGAGGCCTAGGATTACAGATGTGAGCCACCGCACCCGGTAACATATGTGACATAACTACAGTTTGATTACCTGAAAATTAATCTGCTTTCATTAATGTACACTAAAGAAGAAGGGCATATCCTCCTTTGTTTGTGGGCATTGCTTTGTGTCACTAAGCATTCCAGAAGCTCCCTCAGCTAGAGCAAAGCTGACATTTATGCCTATACAACACTTACAAGTTTGGGAATAACAATTTTCACACCTCCAAACCAAACTGTCTAGGCAACTTTAAACTTCATGCTAAACAAACTAGGACAATAGAAATAATGATGATCCATGGATTTTGCAATGTCATTCAGGTATTAACTCCTGCTTTTGAAACTGATTAGGACCATGACTTTAATCCAGTATTTCCTCAACAACCCAGGATGGGGGAAAGAAAATCTAAATTTTCATAATTAAAAAAACCACATTAAATTTTCATAATAAAAAACCCTAACATTATGAAATTTAAATTTTCATAATCAAAAACATAGAAATTCATGGATAGCTAATTAAGTATTCAGGTGCCCTAAATAAAATGGTGAAAAGGGATAATCTCAGGCTAACTTAAAGGAAAAAAAAAAACTAAGGAAGATCTAAAAGAAACCATCTAACATGAAAGTCAAAGAGGAGGGGAAGAATGGAGACAATGCAAGCAGGACAGGGGTCTAGAGGTGACAAGGCTATAGACTTAATGACGTGGGTGAAAGGCAAAAAGTGCGCTCCTGGTATCCTGTCAGCTGCAGAAATGGCTGCCTAGCTGAAGTACCACATACACAGTAAGACCACAAAGAGGCTTTCTCTGGAGAAGCTGACGACATTGTCTGGAGCCTGTGTTTAAGAAAATCGGGTCTGCCACCAAAGATTGACTCAAGTGGAAAAGTTAATGGTCAGAATTATTGGATAGAAAATGCAGATAGGCAGAAATCTGTGTTAACTATTAAGAAAAGCTGCACTACAAGTTTCTTAGTGGCATTTTATACTAAATAATTATTGGTTCTTTTTGGACTCCTTCCATTTTTAGGAATCAAATCTCCTACTGCATAAAACAGTGGTTCTCAACCTGTAGGTTGAGACCCACAGGATCTGTATTAAAGGTTTGCGGCATTAGGAAGTTTGAGAATCACTGGCATAAAAGAAGTAACTACAAAATAAACAAGCAGGGCGGCGCCTGTGGCTCAGAGGAATAGGGCACCGGCCCCATACGCCGGAGGTGGCGGGTTCAAACCTAGCCCCGGACAAAAACTGCAAAAAAAAACAAAAAACGAACAAAATAAATAAGCATATACTAAAACATCTCCCTGGTGTTAGAATGCATGTAAAATTCTGTGACTGATTTTCTAGGAAATTTTTAAGATGTACCCAGGAAGGCTAAATGTAATCCTGTAGGTTAAGAATAGTTACAGACTAGAAACACTGCAATATTATCTAGTTGATAAGAATCTTTCACCCTTCAAAATAATCTCCTAGAAATCATCACCATTATGATCAAAAGGGATTGTAGCTAAATTTGGACATTTCACAAGGCCTATATATACCAAATAACTACCACCACCCCACCAGCATCTGTTCCCCCTACCTGTGATGGAGGGGAAGTAGAAAAAGAAGTAGTGCACACTTCCTGGGAGTCTTCTGCAGATGGGTATGTTACTCCAGCATCCTCACCAGCAGTTCTAAAGTGAGGGGAAAGAATTACCAAATTTCATGGGGGTGGCATCAAGGATGGGAACTGTGCTAAGAATTGTTTCAGGCAGAGTTCACACTGGCAAGAGAGCCATGGTGAGACCTTGATAATTTCAAACATTTCCAGAGAGCAGCATCTAGCAGTTTGAAGTGACATTAAAAAAAAAAAAAGAGAGAGGGAAGGAGGTTGGGGGGTGGGGTCTCAGTGTGTGACACACTTTTGGGGGGCAAGACATATTAAGAGGGACTTTACCTAACAAATACAATCACTGTAAATTATTTTCTTGTGCCCTCAATGAATCCCCAACAATAAAAACAAACAGCCAAAAAAAATCCCCCAACATCTCACCTGACCTATCATTTTAGAGAGTATTTTCTTTTCTTTCTTTTTTTTTTTTTTTTTTTGCAGTTTTTGGCCTGGGCTGGGTTTGAATCCGCCACATCCTGCATATTGGGCCAGTGCCCTACTCCTTTGAGCCACAGGCACCACCCTAGAGAGTATTTTCTTAAACCAGGCCAGTGTTAGGGGCTGGATCTGGATCTTCAAAGAATTATCAGTAATAGATGCCCAAGGAAACAAATAACTAAACCTTAAAAACAAATCTATCCAACTTCACAAGTCTATCCTTCCTGGATCTATTCTGACTTCTAGAGAGCTATTTACTTTTTTTTCTTGTTATTTAAAATTTTCTTTTTTTAGAAACAGGGTCCAGCTCTGTTGTCCAGGCTGGAGTGCAACGGCACAGTCATAGCTCACTGGAATCTCAGACTCCAAGGCTCAAGCAATCCTTTGGCCTTGGCCTCCCAAATAGCTAAGAGTCAGGTACACACCCACCGAGCTTGCCTAAGAATTCTGTTTTCTGGGATCTAGGCCTGGAGACATTTCATTCCAACATATAAATAACTGTGCCAGATGGCGACCTGAAAACCATTTAATACACCAAGGACATTTCACAAATCACTGCCACTCTTATAGCTTCTAAATAACTTGCTACTGAGAAGTCCTATCACTATCATCAAGATCTAAAATGTTCTGGCTCGGCACCTGTGACTCAAGTGGCTAAGGCACCAACCACATATACCAGAGCTGGCGAGTTTGAATCGGTTGGGGCCTGCCAAATGACAACTACAACCAAAAAAATAAATAAATAAAATAACCAGGCGCTGTGGCGGCACCTGTAGTCCCAGCTACTCAGGAGGCTGAGGCAAGAGAATTGCTTAAGGACTCTTGCCCAGGACTCTACCCAGGGCAATAGCTTGAGGCTCTGTCTCAAAAAAAAAAAAAAAAAAAGATCTCAAATGTTCCCATATTTTCTCAAACATTCTGCATACCTCAAATTCTGGGTTTTGTATTTTTTTTTCCAGCAGATTTGGGAGTTGGGATGAGCATATGCACACAGCTGCCTTTTTTTTTTTTTTTTTTGGTCAAGACAGAGTTCTACCCTATTCCCTGAGTAGAGTGCAATGGTGTCGTAGCTCACTGCAACCTCAGACTCAGGCTGTGGGCATCCTGCTGCCTCAGCCTCCAAAGTTCCTGGGATTCTAGGTGCTCACAGCACCCGGCTGGGTTTCCATTTTTTTCATGAGCTGGGGTCTTACTCTCACTCAGACAAGCCTCGAACTCCAGAGCTCAAGCAGTCCCTCTACCTCAGCCTCCCACAGTGCTGGGATTACAGGTGTGAGCAACCATGTGGGCTTTTTTTTTTTTTTGAGACAGAGTCTCACTCTGTTGCCCAGGCTAGAGTGCTGTAGCATCATAGTTCACGGCAACTTCAAACTCCAGAGCTCAAGCACTCCTTCCACCTCAGCCTCCCAAGTAGCTGGGACTACAGACCATGAACTACCATGCCTCGCTAACTTTTCTGTTTTTAGTAGAGAGAGGGTCTTACTTTTGCTCATGCTGGTATGGAACTCCAGCGCAAGCAATCCACTGCCTTACCTTTCCAGATTGCTAGGATTACACACATGAGCCACCGTGCCTATCTAGTGGTGATGTACTTAACAGGCAGCAGCAAGAAGGGAAACTAGCCATTTGATTTCTCTCCATGTGAAGTCTCCATCAGTGCCACCTGCCCATTGATAACTGACTATTGATAACAATGCTCTACACACCAGGGCAGGATGGATGCTTTTGCCCAGCTACAGTTTGAGAGAACACTTTTTCACATTCCTCACCTGTAATTGCAGGGGTGCATGGGAGAGGAGCTAGGATAGGGACGGTCCACAAAGTGATCAATAATAATCCCCATGATAGGTGGGGTCCTCTCAAATTGCCTGAAATGCAATAAACAGATTGCAGCATTTTGTTAGAATGTCTTTCTAGCACCCTCCTCCACAAATCCTCAGAGGGCCCTTGACCTTAAATATGTCGGCAGGCACTGCAAAAGCCTTAGCCATTACAATGCCTAACTACAGACCACCAACTCTACATTCTAGACAGATTGGCTCTGGGACACACAAATTCCCCAATCTGGCAACTGTGTTCTTTCTTTCTCAGTTTTATTCTTCTGAAAGGGCCGCTTTCAGCAAAACTTAATTGTAGGCTTAATCTTGAAGTCTGGGGTGAAAAAACACTTTACCATTTTTTTAAGAGCTCTTTTGGTTCCTGGGCCCTTCCTTACCTGGTAGACATGAATGCCAAGTTAATTCTGTAAGCACAAGAAAGAGTGATGGTGCCCACAGGGGTGCCCACTGTCCCAACACGAACTGTCTGGAAGCCTAGAAGAGAAAAACTATTAGCTTTTTTTGAAGAGAATGTTGACACTGCCCCTAGCGTGTCTTTCCTAGAATCATTCATCCTGTCCAAAGCTCCTAGTTTTCCTGTTTTCATTTCCAATTTTTAAATTAATGTCCAATAATTAATTTTAAAATAATGTAATGTAATGTATTCATAACATACATTTAACGTGCTTATTGCTGAAATTAGGAAAACAAAGTATTATATAAAGAATAAGAAAGAAAGAAGACTGGGCAGCACCTGTGGCTCAGTAAGTAGGGCACTGGCCTTATATACTGACGGTGGCGGGTTCAAACCCGGCCCCGGCCAAACTACAACAAAAAAATAGGCGGGTGTTGTGACAGGTGCCTGTAGTCCCAGCTGCTTTGGAGGCTGAGGTAAGAGAATCCCCTAAGCCCAATAACTGGAGGTTGCTGTGAGCTGTGACGCCATAGTACTCTACCGAGGGCAAAAAAATAAAACTCTGTCTCTAAAAAAAAAAGAAAGAAAGAAGACTGAATTCCTAGAACTTGAGGGAAAACTATCTGGTTATCCCTGGCAGCTCCGTGGACTACCTACATGCATTCTTAACTTTACTTGTATTATACATATTGATTACAACCTACATATGATTACAGGTGGCAACTATGCTCATCTCTGAAGTTAGGAGCACTCCTAACACTACAAGTGTTTTTCAGCCTTCTTACTTACCTTCTCCTAAACCATTCAGTTGAACTTCCCCAAAATATATCCTGTAGGAAAGAAAGAAAAAGAAATGTTACCTTAAACTTTACTCTGAGAGACCTGACAGCCAAAACACATAGAAACAAAAATAAACAAAGCCTTCTTTCTGCATCTGCATGAACACCTCTCCCAATGGAACATTCAGTTAAGCTGCAGGCACCAGAGTAGGCTGGTGAGGAAATGAGGAACATAATAACCAAGTGGCCACTGCTATTAAAATTTCTTCTCCGCTCCTGCAAATGTTTTAAAAGTATACCTATTAAAGGCCGGGCGAGGTAGCTCACACCCATAATCCTACCATTCTGGGAGGCCAAGGTGGGTGGATCTCTTGAGCTCAGAAGTTCGAGACCAGCCTAAGCAAGAGCAAGTTCTTGTCTCTATTAAAAATGGAAATATTAGCCAGGTGTTATGGTGGGTGCCTGTAGTTAAGGCTACTTGGGAGGCTAAGGCAAGAGGATTGCTTGAGCCTAAGAGTTTGAGGTTGCTATGAACTATGACGACAGGGCACTCTCCCAAGGGTGACAAGGTGAGACTTTGTATCAATCAATCAATAAATAAATAGAAGTATACCTATTAGGAAATAAATAATATATAAATAAAATTAATCAACTGGTCTGGGACTTCTATTGGAAGGTACTAGATCTTTAGTTATGGGGAGCTCTTTATGCTTTTCACAAATCATTCCAAAGAAAATGTGTTAAGAAAGTAGAAAATCTTTTCCACCATAGAATAAATAAGTATTAAAAAAAAATAATAATAAAATAAAATAAAAAAATACATCAGCTCCTACTGGGACCAGACCCTGTCTGAGATAATGGGAAAGCAGAACAGATTAAACCGTCCCTGAGTCTGTCACCACCAATCTCTAAACAAGCTCCTCTGGGTCAGTCCCCTGAGCACCTGGTAGGCTATGGACTGAGATGTGAGTTAGAATGACAACAGTAAAGAATGAAAAGAGCTCAGGGAAGAAGTCGAAAGTTCTTCCAGAAGAATGCAATGGACATTTCAAAAGTTTTTGAAAGATGAAGAAAATTTCAGATTGA